>PVKH010017972.1:0-15269 GCA_004027955.1 Chaetophractus vellerosus | reverse complement strand
CCTCCCATGTGGTATGCCGGTGCCCTATCCACTGGGCTATCGAGCCGGCCCCAAAGGTTTTAGTTTAATAGTCTCTATTTGGCTCTTCATAGCTCCCATTTCTTTGCAGAGTCTTTCTGTTTTGTTTTGTTTTGTTTTTCCCATTTGTTTCAAGTATGTTTGTAATTGCTTATTATTTATCATGGCACCTCTAAAACATATTTGTGCCATGACCAAATGAGGTTTATTCTAGGGATGCTAGATTATTTTATTATTAAAAAATCTATCAGTATAATCCACCATATTAACAATGTAAGGAAGAAAAGTAATATGATCTTATCAATGTATGCAGAAAAAGCATTAAATAAAATAACAGCATCTATTCATGAAAAAAAAACTCTCAAGAGAATAGATATAGAGAGGAACTTTCTCAACTTAATAAAGGGCATCTACAAAAACATACAGCTAATATTATACTTAGTGGTGAAGACTGAGTGTTTTCTCCCTAAGTCCAGGAACAAGGAAAGACTGTCTTCTCGTATTACTCTTAAGTGCTAGTAAGTGCAATAATGCAGGAAAAAAAATTGAAAGGCATACTAGTAGCAAAGTAATGAATAAAAATCCCTTTATTTACAAATGTCATGATTATTTACATAGAAAATACCAAGGAAACTACAAAGAAATCATTGAATAGATGAGTTCAACAACATCACAAAATATAAGGTAAAATTTTTTTAAAAATCAATTGTATTTCTATATACTAGCAATGAACATATGAAAAAATTTCAAATAAAAATACATCATTTTCAATAACCTCCTAAAATGAAATACTTAGGTATAAATCTTTTAAAAATGCACAGAATTTATGCTGAAAAACTACAAAACACTGAAGAAAATTGAAATCATAGGTGATCTAAATAAATGCAGACATGTGCTATGTTCATGGATTTAAATATTCAACATGATAAAGGTATTGCTTTTCTTCAAATTGATATACAGGTGTTTTAGTTTCTGATCCTGCTTAAAACAAAAACCATGAAATGATTCATCTCGAAAAATGGGAATTTATTAGCTTACAGTTTTGAGGCTGAGAAATTGCCCAAATCAAGGTATCATCAAGGTGATGCTTTCTTCCCAAAGACTGGCTACTGGCAATCTTTGAATTTTCTGTCATATGGCATCTGCTGGTCCCTCCCGTTTTTTGTTTTCATTGACTTCAGCTGCTTGCTTCCAGATCTTTCTTTTTCTCTCTCTGTATTCAAACTGTTTATAAAGGACTCCAATAATAGGATTAAGACCCATCCTTAATGAGGTGGGTCACACCTTAACTGAAGTAGGCTCATCAAAAGGTCTTACTTACAATGGCTTTATACCATAATTTATTAAATTTAAGAACATATTTTACTGGGTCCATACAGCTTCAAATTACCACACTTCACCCTCTGGACACCAAAAAGACAGGTTCTTTACATAAGCAAAATATATTCATTCAATCACAATATCACCAGTCTTAAATCATTTCAGAAACAATGCTTAGTACAAAATTTCATCAAAATTTGTTATTATACATATATTCTGTCCTGGGGCACAATTCCCCTTTACCTCTGGACCTGTAGAACCTGTAGAACAAGTTATCTACTTCTAATATACAATAGAGGGGCAGGCATAGGATAAACATCCCCATTCCCATAGGGAGAACTTAGAAGGAAAACAGGAGTCATGGGTCCCAAATAATCTAAACTCTGCAGGATATACTTCATTAGATTTCAAGGTCTGAGAGTCATCTATGTGTTTTAGTTTGCCAAAGGGCTGCTGATACAAAGTACCAGAAATGTATTGGCTTCTATAAAAGGTATTTATTTAGGATAAAACCTCACAATTCCAAGGCTGTGAAAAGTCCAACTCAAGTTACCATAAGAGGTGCTTTCTCACCAAAGTCAGCTACTGTTGATCCTGGTGTTGTTCCCATATGGTAAAGCAAGATGGCCATCAATCTCTGTGGAGGACTCTGCCTTCCCCTCCAGACTCTACTATTTCTCGGAGCTCAGCTTTGAACAATCAGGTATAGGGTTTGTCTCTTTCCAGTCCTTCCATATCAGTCTCCATGGTTCTGCTCCCTTCCCAAGTTCAGCTATAAACTAATGGGCATATACCAGGGCTGGTATCCTCTTAAGATGATCCATGGGCCCAGTCTCTTGGGGGTCAAAGAACAGATTTATTTATAAACATAATATTTCTCTTCTTTTGGGATTCATAAAATAATTTCAAACTTGTCCTCCAGGCCTAGTGAATCAGCAGCAGCACCCCAGTGGATCAGCAGCAGCATCCTTTCCAAGTGCTTGTGCAGTGGTCAATCTCTCCCCCAAACACTAGGGTGAAGTTTCTACCTTCTTTAATCATCGGGTTGGTGGTCAGGCTCTAGGATCCAGCCTCATCAATCATCAGAGTGGTGGCCAGACTCTCCACAATCTCCCAGGCACCTGAGAAAACGGGTGGTAGCACTCTTCCTGAACAATGGAGCACAAGGTCCACACTCTCCAAATGGTGGAGCATATTCACCCTTTCTACACACATGGGTAGGCCCACTCCTACTTTCTTGGCCCAAGAAGTGTCTTTGGTCCCGACTTCTTCAATTGCAGCACCCCAGTCCCAGTACTAATGTCTGCTTTAGTTTCTCAGTTTGCTTAAAACAAATACCATGATATGGTTCAGCTTGAACAATGGGACTTTATCAACTTACAGTTTTTGAGGCTGAGAAAATGTCCAAATCAAGGTATTATAAATATTATGCTTTCTTCCCAGAGATCGGCAACTGGCGATTCTTGGCTCCCCTGCTACAGGACAAGGCACATGGTGGCATCTGCTTGTCCCTTCTTTCTGTTCTTCTGGGTTGCATTGCTTTCAGCTTCTTGCTTCCATTGCTTTCTCTCTTTCTCTCTCTCTCTCTCTCCATTCCATTTATAAAGGAAAAATCCAGTGAGAAGATTAATACCCATCCTGAATGATGTGGGTCACACCTTAACTGAAGTAGCCTCATCAAAAGGTCCTACTTACATTGAGTTTATACCCACAGAAATGGATTAGATTTAAGAACATGTTTTTTCTTGGTACATACAGCTTCAAACTATCACAACATCTTTAATAAAATTTCTATAAATTTTTAAAATTATATTTTCTTTATTGTCCTTAGGGATGAAGAGAAAAACTGTGATGCAGCAGAGTTATTTTTTTGTTGTTAGTTTTTGTCTTTTAATTAGCTGTAGAACATATATCTACAAATGAAAAGCATAATTTCTTTCTGGGAGAATATACTTTTTCAGAGGCTTGAGACACAATGAATTTGTGTGTCATTTTTTTCCTTCTACTGGTATTTCTTTGAAGGTGTTTTCCTACTACTGGTAATTCATTGAGGATATTTCAATTTGATAGAATAGAAAATATAAAGTTGTTTTTACAATGTTATATATGATGAAGATTTATTGTAGATTTAAAAAAAGCATTCTAATATGTATGTGGAAAAGAAAAATGAACTAAAATAGCTAAAACAATTATGACAACAAATAATAAACCAGGGGGAATCAATCTACTTGATTTCAAGACTTATTATCTAACTAGAGTATTCAAGGCTGCTTTGTATTGGCAGACATAATTAGTATCCCCTAAATACAAGGTACTATACTATGCAATGTAGGTATTTAAAAAGAAGTAAGACAAGGCTTCTCTGAATATGCTATAAGAAGGAAATAAAATATACATCAGTTTTTTTTTTTAAAGATTTATTTATTATTTATTACATATCCCCTCCCCCTTTCTGCTTGCTCTTGCTGTGTGTCCATTCTTCTGTGTTTTTCTATGTCTGCTTCTTGTCTCCCCCCGTCCCCGCGGGGATGCGCCGAGTCGGCCCTCCATGGGGGTGGCTTGTTCCGTTCGAGGGTGGCTCCATTCCATTCCCACGGGCGGCTCCACTCCATGTTTTGCGGGCAGCAGTCCTCCATGTTTTTTGCGGGCTGCTCCGCTTCCGCAGTTCGCAGGCGGCAGCTCCGCTTTTCACGGGTGACTTTGCCATGCCCGTGGGGGCTCCGCCCTGCCCGTGGTGGCTTTTTGCCTTGCCCACAGCGGCTCTGCCCCGCCCACGGCGGCTTGCCTTTCTCAAGGCCATCTGCCCGCTCGGAGAGGTCCCCGGGAACTGAACCCGGGGCCTCCCATGTGGTACACCGGCGAGCTCTTTATCCACTGAGCTATCTAGCCGGGCCAAATATACATCAGTTTTGATAGAACATGGAATTTGATAAGTGGGGCAAACAAAAGAACCAATGAGACTCAAGAGAAGAAATCAGTTCTAGCCAGATAAATAAAAAATGCCTCCAGAGAAAGCAGCCAAGTCTTGAAAGATGAGTAAAATTATGACAAAGCAAAATGAGAAAGAGAATATTTTTCTAAAAGGTGAGAAGTCAATAAGCTTTTGGCTTGTTCAAGAAAAGGGAGATTTTCCAATTTGAGTGTAGTATAGGATACATAAATTTGGGAGATGATTATACCTTAAGGTAAGGGGAAATAATTGAAATGTAAAGAATGAAGCCTGCTTGCCTTTGATTAGCCTTTGAAAGCCCTCATACATACACACACTTTCTTTTAAAGCACTTGCTATTTCTCTCAACCTCAGGTGGTTATTAACATAAGAACCCTCAATACTTATTTCTTGTTATATCTGTTCTTCTGCCACTTCATTTTCTCCTACATAACAGGACCTGCATGTGTTAAAGCCTTCTAAATCTAGCATCAATTCGACCACTTCAGATCTACCATAAAAATCTTTTAGCTCAAAAATGTTCACAAATCTCTATGAGTTGATGGGGCAAATATTAAAATATCAAGTGGACACATGTTTATAAAACGAGGACATGATATTTAATTCTGGAATGTAAAGTAATGATGATATTAAGATTATTTATATGCTGTTTCTTTTAAAGATATTTAGTTTTGTCCTTTTTAGGGTGTGTTCAGGCTCTCCTACCTGCGATACACCAGTTACGGTCTCTAAGGAGTTAACCTGCAATTTGGTCATATTGGGACAAATGTAGCAGCAAGGTATTCACCTTCCATTTGACTGCCAGTTTCGATGGGACATGGCATCTATAAAAAGCACATCATGCTTAAATATAAATAGCAGGGCAGTCATTACTTCTACAACATTGTTTATCTGCTAATTTTATATTAGTCTAAGCTTTCAGTAGTTCTATTTGAAAAAGCAAGAACTTAGCTAGAAGAGTTACACAAAATAGTATTTTTTAATATATATTTCTGTTTAATGGCGAGTGTTTTCTTTTCCTATAAAAGACGGTGAGAGGGGGCCGGCTGTAGCCCAATTGGTAGGGCGCCGGTTTACCACATAGGAACCGAACCCGGGGCCTTCTCCAGCAGCCTTGAGAAGGCAAGCCACCGCGGGCAGGGCAAGCCCCCGCGAAGAATGCAAGAATGAACACAGCAAGAACAAGCAAAAAGGGGGGATATGTAATAAATAAAAAAATAAAAATAATTTAAAAAATAAAATAAATTTTAAAAAAGTGTGAGATTTTTATTGCAGGACTGAGGCTAGGCCCACTGTTTCATTTTCATCTCCCACCGTAGTTTGATATTCTGCAAAAAGTGCATATTATAAACTAAATATGAAAAGCACAAATTATAGTCACACTGTATCACAGATGTCCATTATATTATTAGAAAAATAAATGAATGAGTAATAAAGAAAATAAGGCTAAACATGTATCAATTGTTAATATGTTTCAAGCTTACTCATAAACCAGTAAAACTTGAATTGCATATAATTCTAATAAAAACAGCAAAGAATATAATTTAAGGAGTTTAGTTTGCTGAGACAACAAGATGAATAGAGTTATAGCAAATATCGATTTTGTCATACTCTCCAAGTCTCAGATGTTATTGGGAAAAAAAAAGCTTTAAACAGTAAATCTTTTTTTTTTAATGTAGATAGACAAAATTGAAGATAAAAAAGATTTGAAACACTGAATTGATAAAAGACAATTTTTATACTTCTTTATGTTACTCTATTTTCTTTTCTTTTACTGCACAGCAATTTGGTGAAATACAGCAATTTTGCTTTTTATAGTGAAGAAGCTGACAGATGTATTTGGCAGCAGAAATGTGTTTGAACTAGTTCCAAAAGAGATATAGAAAAGAAAAGTTTGGCTTGTATATGTTCATCTTTCAATGGGTTAGAAAATTCATTTCTTGGCATGGCTAAGTTAAGCTTTGAACTCAGATTTTTTTTAAAAAAATCATAATGCATGCATCTTCTTTCTTAACAAGATGGTAATCTATTTTATTAAGTAGAGAAGCATTTGGGTTCTTATTGACAAAAGGAGAAAGTCAGCACAAATCATAAGCTAAATGAAGCCTATTAGGTTGTGTTTGGGCAAATGTTTATCATCATCAACAAATATTTTTCCAGAACCCATTATGAGTGAAGCTTGGTATGAATTTTTGGTTATATTAATGCATTATATGTAAGATTTTAAAATAATCCATATGATTTTTACTTGCAGACAACAGAATAATAGTCTAGCTTGAGTTTGAGTAGATTTATTAAAATATATTTGAAACCTCCAATATTGTAGTAAGGCTGTAGGCTGAGCTTGCTGAATAACTCCCCAAACAACACTGCAGAACTGGCCTGGTAAAGGAGATGCTGCTGCTGTCGGGCAGAGAGGGACCCAGCCTCTGCTCCTACCAGCACCAGCACGAAGACCTGACCCCACTGATTCCTCCTGAAGCACACCTCTAATTCAAGCTTCTGCATGGATCTTTGTACCTGGGTACATATCCACACACTGCAACGAGAGAAGCAATTTTTAATTTCATATTTTATTTTAGTTTATATCTTTGACAAGGTAATTAACAATACAAGGATATGAGAAACTATCAAAATATGATACAGTATTCAAAAGGTTTTGAGTAGCCACAAATGGCAAATGTCCATTTCTACACAGCACCAACCGATATTTCATAAGCATTGAAAGATTTTATTTTTCTGAGTACTTCCACTCATAATGTTATGTAAATACTTATCTAGAATCCTATAATAAATATCAGTTCTGATTTTAAGAAAGTATATGTGCAGTGTGCCAGAGAGCTGCAGTAGGGAGATATCCTCTGGGCAAAGTCATAAAATACTTTTTCTAATGCCAACTCTTGAAATAAATATTACCTTTAAATTTAGTTCCAGTAAATCTTACACTGTCACTTACCAGCAAACTAAAGTGTTAATGGTGCTTCCAACTAGCTTAAACCAAATAAGATAATAGGTTAATGAGGTTTTTTTAAGTAATTGCTTTTATAATTTCTAGTCCACGAAGAAAATACCTATACAAATATTGTCAGAGTTTGCTTTTCTTGTAAAGAAATGAAGTATCCATATCTTTTCTTGATAAACCCCAAAATGCTTCTGCCTCTATGCTTCTCCTTCTCTAGTAATAATGATGATTTTTAAGTGAATCAGCTGAGATATTCATTTATTTGAGCAGAGGGATAATTTTAAAAAATAATAGAAAAGAAGTGTTGGGTAATAAACAGCATTATTGCTCATTGTTGTCTCTCTGGACCATTCTAGATGGTACTCCCTTAGAAGAATAGCTAGAGAATTGTGGGGAAGTTTAAAAGATAGCCACCTAAAGAAGCCTATAGTAGACTGAAACACAGGAAGTGCTCAATCGTTGCTTCTTCCTTCAATTTTTCCCATTCAATCCCTACTCAGTTCACTTCAGAAAACAGTTATTGTGTGTTTTCTACCTGCCAGGTGCTTGCGAGGAATGGCAGGGAATAACCTCAGGTCACTGCCTTTCAGTTATTTACAGACAATATAAAAAACACTTATTTTCAAAACAGGTGGTATGAGTCTTGAGAAAGTATATAAAAGTACAGAAGTTCAGGTTTGGATGAAGGAATCCAGCAATCCTGGCTGATCTCAGTTAACCTTGGAGGACTCTAAGACAAGTGGACCCAGACAAAGGCACACGGGTAGAAGCAGTTCCACTTATATGAAAAGACTTGACAACGGGCTTAGACTTCTGAATAAATAAGTAAAATATTATTAGCTAACCTTTGCCAGTTCTTCTTCTTGCAATTGGAAACGGAAATCAAGGTCATAGCCGTGTAAAATTTCAATATTATGTTTGTACCTCTAACTTGTCTGTGGCTATTTCAAGATTGTAAGAGATGCATGCCACTTAGACTGGCAACATCAGTAGGAAGTTAGAGAATGAATCATTAATTGATATTTTGTTATGGACTGGATGGGAGGAATACATTTATCAGTGTATAAAATAATGTGTGTACTTCCAAGTGCTGATCTTAAAATATTTACTGCCTTCTCAAATTTAACTAAAGAAATGCATATCGAAGTTATACCTATAGAAGAGAGAAGCTTAAGAAGATGGTTAGCACTGTTGTGTTTTGGTAATTATCATTCTGGGATGCAACAAACCAACACCATGGTAGTTGCTAGTTTCAAATAGGATGCCTTTGAGATCATCCACCCCCACTCTGAAGAGGTCTGCTTCCCTCTGCTGGAAGCATCCAATAGCTGCACGTATTCCAGGAATTCTTTTCAACAGCATCGCCAATGATAGCTCAGAACTAAGATTTACTGTATGCTTACTCAATAAATGTGTTTGGTATATGAAAATGACAATAAAATTGTCCCTTTCCCATGTACATCAGTAAAACTTGCTTATGACTCCTTGTGATGTGGCTATGATTCTTTCTGGGCTTCTTGACACCACTAATACATTCAAGCCCATGAAAAATAAGACTGGATACTCTAATATTTGAAAATTAATCTGATTATCTCTGGTCAATCTCAAATATATGCCCACATATTCTATTTACTCTCAAACCTTCGATCACATGCGTAATCTTCCGTTTCTTAAAGAGGAGAGATCCTTATTTTCTTTCTCTACATGTCATATTTTTTTCTCTTCCTACATGCCACTCCTTTGGTATTTCTTTTCTACCAGGCAAAGAAAATCTCAATGTCCCACGAGGTTTTTCTTCTTTAAACAATATGTGCTTATTGCCCTATAATGCTCCCTATAATAATTTAAATGTCATAGCCTGGACCCTTACATATATATATATGTATATATATTTTATGTACACATTAATTATTCACACAGATTCGAAGTTTGTTGAAAGACAACTGTTCCAAAACAATTTCATATGAAACTTACCAAAATAAATTCATCAAGTTTCATATATATATATATGATGTACTCTAATATTTTATGGACAAAGTTAGGAAAATGTCACCATTTAAAACAAGGTAATAAACACAACACACAGTAACTGTGAATAGTTACTGAACCTTCTGAAGAAGTCATAATCATATCATAATTTTGGCTGGCAGTCATTTGGATGTTTTCCAGTTGTCATCAGGAAATGAGGTGTATCCTAAGGAAGATAATTAAAAGAATATTGTAATATAATTTTCTAGGACAGTAATAAACACTCACACATAATGAGTATGGAAGACGAATTGGTACTTTGCATTAGTTTGTTTGCCAAATAGAGTTTGTGTGTCAGAGAACAGGGATCATTGTGGAGAATGAAATTTCTAAGATGGAACTGACCTTTGGAGATTCATGGCAGATGGGAAAAACAAGACCATGCTCTCAGTTTGGAGATTTTTATAGATTATAACATCTAATATCACATGGGGAATAGTTGATGTAAACACTGCAGTTTCCATTTTAGGGGGCCTGAGAGGAATATTGATATTATTTATAAACTGCTCCAAACTACTGAAAATTTGTGAGAATAACTTTTTGTCTCATTTCAATATTCCTTGGTCAGAACAAGCCTATTTGTTCTTTTAATTTTTTTTTATAAATAACACTGACTTGATGTTATTTTAAAAATTGGTGAACTTGAGCTTGGCCTTATAATCATCATATGGAAATATACCAATTTTCACAGTACACACACCAGGATTCAAAATAGAGAAGAATCTAATATTGAGAGATTGGGATCCAAAATTCTTTTAAAAATCTAAAATTATTCTGACAGTTTCACTCAGGATACTTGTGTTTTCTGTAAGATTTTCAGCTCTGCTAGGCTTATAGGTTATAATACTATCATAATTGAATTCAAAGCATGATGAGAATTGGCAGAGATTGTTTATAAGCTTTTTTTTTTTTAACATAGCTTGTCAATTAATGTTGGTCAGACAAATAAATCTTAGAGAGTCCAGGACACACCAACTTCTCTGAGGACGGAGAAGTTCTTTTTTACTTACTTATTCTACTAGCATTATGTTATTTTTCTTTTTAGCCAGCATAATCAAGGACTATGATTTCCATATCTGATTTTTTTTACCAAGTCCTTTTAACTTTACATGAATTGGATTAATGACAATTGGGAACGGTTTAAAAACAGCTGATATGAAATGAAGGGCAAATATGTGTATTATGCATAATTTAAAAAAATTGACTTGATATCCATTTTATCTGGGAAATCACATAACTTTTTCTTTGGATATTTAAAGTAGAATTAGAAATGATATGAACATTTACATTTCTCTACCAAGACAAAATTAACTTTTAAACTTGGGCTGTATTTGCATATTACATCAATTAAAATGATCAAATTGCTTTCTTAAAAAAAGATAAAATTAATAAACTATACACATTTTTAATATTTGAGGAATATTTGTGTCCATAATTAAGTATAATGTTAAAGAAAAATACAAAGAAGAAAGATTTAACTTAGTGTATGTTATCTTATTTTCTTAATTTGAGATATTTTTAATAGGCTGTGATTTACTATGACTAGCATATGATTATGACATTTGCCAACTTGTTTGGTAAACAATTACACATATATGACTAAATGTAAATTTCATAGCCTGATATTTGAAAATAAGAACCAATTAAATATTTTGGCTAAAATAATTTCTTGAAACACTTGCTTACAATTGTTCCTTCCAATGTTTCACCTCTCACATACAAGTCAGCATACGGAAGTAAGGGTTTCTTAAATAGCGCTTTCCTGAAAATGCTCTCATGACATGGCCTTGGTGCTAACCCTCTGGTTGCCATGCCCAGTGCACATTTCTCAATTTTAACAGTTTTACTCTCACTATCTTCGGATAATGTTAACTACTCCCTCATTTTTGCAATGCTCCTTTGTCTTCACTCTCTTAATATGAGTTTCTCCTGGTTTACCCAGACCCTATCTGTTTAGCTTCTCATTTTTACTCTTCCCTTGGATGTTTGCATATATTATTTGCATATATTTTCCTGACTTCAATTACAAATTGGGCAGTTTTCTCCTGAACTTCAGACTAGGCACTGGACATCTTCACTCAGATGTCCACACTGGCAGTCCACATTCAGCTTGTTCAAACTGGTTGTTTCTCATCCAGATCTGACCCTTGTCTTGGTTTACCCATGTCAGCATCAGTGTCATCCTTGACTCATTCATCATCCAAGAACTAGTCTACCATGAAGTCCTGTGTAATTACCTCCTATGTAAATCTTGAACTAAACCACATCTCTGCATTGTCAGTATCATTTCACCAGTTAAGGCCATCTCCTATGTCTTGTCTGAATCAAATCATTTGCCTATCAAACTCTTATCCATTTTCCACACTAAATCCTAAGTGATCTATCCAAAATCAAATGTGATCATGCAACTTCCTTGCCTAACAACATTTAGCAGCTCCACATCCCCAAATCTTAATGTAACTCGCCAGGATTAGCATTTCCATTTCTTTACACATCTGCCATATTTATATTGACACAGTCCTTCCCTAATGATCAAAACATTTAAAGAGGTAGAAACTTGAAAAAGGGAAATAAACATATTTTCCTTGGTCTCTTAAATATCTTAATCTCGACCTAGACACATTACCACATAAACACTGGGAACACTTAAAATTAGATAGCCAAATTCCTTCCAGTAATCATTTAGAAATTATGATGAAAAAAGACGATGAAAGACTCAAGACAAATAAATACAATTCTTATTTTTAAAAACTACATTTTGTATACTACAGGGAAAAAAAAGCTTACCTTAGAAATCTAAAATGAACAAGAAAAGCAGCAGTTTCTGAAAAATTACAAAAGTTCTTTGTGATTTACAGAGATTAGCATATATCTACTGAACCAGATACATCACTCAAATTTTATTTTCTCTTTTGGTCAGTTTAGTTGTTGATCAGGCAAATGTAGGATATATAGAGTGTCTGAGCTTAAAGGTATTTGACAAAAAATATTTATGGAATAATTTTGGTTGATAGAGAAATCTGAGCTGGATAAATATCACACTTAGATAGATAAATTTCAGGGTGAATGACCATACAGAACAAGTGAAATTGAAATAAACTATAATAAACCACAGAGAGATTTCAGGACACATGCAGCAAGAATTTATCTTTGTTCTTGGCCTCTGCATGATCAATGTCTTTATCAATAACTTGGGTCAATACATGAAGGCCTACTTATTAAATAGGTCCCTTTCATTAATCTGTGGGAAACAGTGATTTTATATTGTTATGAAAAGAATTAGTAAATTGAGAGATATACCTGAGGAAAATACCCAGAATACTGCAAAGTGAGGGAAAGAGAAAGAATAAGCAAAAGGACTGTTCAGAGAATTGGAGGCAATGAGAATGTCTAAAATATATTTAATCATAGTTCTAGAAAAGAACAAAGAGAATAGTATAAAATAAATATTTACAAGAGTTTTCCTAGAATTAAAGAAAGATAAATATTCAGCTTGAAAAAGAATAACTATTAAGCAAAAAATCAAAACAAATCCATATTAGACACATGGTAATTGAACTTCAGAATACTAAAGATATAGGAAAAATTTTAAACTCTATCATGGAGAAAAGAGAGATTACCAAAATAGAAACAACAGAGTGACAACATAAATAACTAGCAGAAGACAATGGGGTAATATCTTTAAAGTGTAGAGAAAAATTAACTGAGCTAAATAGTCTTGAATGCTTACATTTGATTCAATTAGGGAACAAAAGTCAATTTAGACAATTTTAGTGTATTGATCTTTACTGAAAAAAATATTAAGGGATACGTTACAGCATGGGATATATCCCCAGAGAGAAAGAATAATATTTAAGAAACAATGTTGAATAAATAAATGAATATGTACATTTTTTACATGTAAATAAACATTGACTATACAAAGCAATAGTAAAAATAATAGTATCACAATGGTGATAACAATAACAATGATAATGAGTAATTCAAGGGTTGATAAAAATCAAGTTGAAAGAAAAATACTAGAAATATTAAGGAAGACAATACAATCATAAAATATTAATGCCTGGTAAGGGAGGGATATAAAGCATTGTTTGGAGGTTATGACAATTATTATGCTAAAATTTTAAGTTTATTCACCAAATTAATAAAAATTATTAGAAGTAGTAGTAAAATGGTGAACACACCCCAAAAATCTACTTTCTTAGAAGAAAATAAGAGAGCAATCAAAAAGCAGGGTATTGAATCACAAAAAATTAGTTGCATATGTTTTATAAGAGAAATATCTAAAACATAAAGTTAAGGAAAGGTTGAAGGTAAATGACTAGAAACTGCTGAAACAATATTGATATCAGATAAAATAAACTTTAAGACAAAACAAAATAATAAAGGGTCATTAAATGAAAATAAAAAGAGCAGTTCCTTTAGAAATGTAATTGTTTTTTGTTTGTTTGTTTGTTATGTTTTTTTTAAGAAATGTAATTGTGATGATTAGGCTAATGTGTCATCTCGGCCAGGTAATTGTGCCCAGTTGTTTGGTAAAGAAAGTACTGGGGTAATTTTAGTACAAGGACATTTATGGGCTTTATTCATCTTTGAGTTTACCACATATATGGCTGATTACATCTGCAACAACCAGGGAGATAACCATCAGCAATGAGTGACACTTCATCCAAACATTTGATAGATGTGCAGTCTACTAAATTTCTGTATAAGCAGAAGAGTTCTAGGTCAAGTGAACAAAACTTTAACTCAAATTATAGATACAGGGAATCATGGCCCCTTAATCAATTCCCAAACTTCAGATAGTTTACAGACCCAGAGCCCTTTGGAATGAGGAGAAGGCCAGGTCCCTTTGGGGAAGGATCTTGTTAAACTGCCAAAAATTTATACTGTTAATCCTCCTCCCACCTTTCCCCAAGGAGACCTATGGGCTTTTACCAGAGTAACTGTGCATCAAGGAAAAGGAAATGATCAGACATTTTAGGGACATTCGACACTGGCTCAGAAGTGACATTAGTTCCAGAAGAACCAAAATGTCACTGTAGTCTACCAGTCAGTGTAGGGGCTTATGGAGGTCAGGTGATTGATGGAGTTTTAGCTCAGTTCTGTCTCACAGTGGGTCCAGTGGGTCCCTGGAGCCATTCTGTGATTAATTTTCCGGTTCCAGAATGCATAATTGGAATAGACATACTCAGTAACTGGCAGGACCCCCACATTAGATCCCTGACTTGTGGAGTGAGAGCTATTATGGTAGGAAAAGCCAAATGGAAACCACTAGAACTGCCTCTGCCTAGAAAAATAGTAAATCAAAAGTAATACTGGATTCCTGGAGGGACTGCAAAGTTTAATGCCACGATCAAGGATTTGAAGGATGCAGGGATGTTGATTTCCACCACATCCCTATTCAACTCTCCTATTTGGCCTATGCAGAAAACAGATGGATCTTAGACGATGACAGTAGATTATCATAAACTTAACCAAGAGGTGACTCCAATTGCAGCTGATATCCCAGATGTGGTATCATTGCTTGAGTAAATCAACACATTCCTTGGTACCTGGTATGTAGCTGTTAATCTGGCAAATGCTTTGTTCTCAATTGCCATTAGTAAGGACCACCAGAAACAGTTTGTTTTCAGCAAGCAAGGCCAGCAATATGCCTTCACTGTCTTGCTTAGGGTATATCAACTCTCCAACCCTATGACATAATATTGTCTGCAGGGAACTTGATCATCTCTCCCTCCAACAAGACATCACAATGGTCCATTATATTGATGGTACCATGTTGATAGGACCTAGTGAGCTAGAAGTAGCAAAGACACTTGACTTATTAGCAAAGCATTTGTGTGAAAGAGGATGGGAGATAAATCCAACAAAAATACAGGGTCCTTCCACCTCAGTGAAATTTCTAGGTGTCCAGTGGTACAGGGATTGTCGGGGCATCCCTTCTAAAGTGATGGATAAGTTGTTGCATCTGGGCCCTCCTATGACCAA
>PVKH010017971.1:0-15265 GCA_004027955.1 Chaetophractus vellerosus | reverse complement strand
ACAGCCCTTACAGCCCTAGGGTCCATTTAATTCACATGGAAATTTACTGTCCGTTAAGCTGGAATGGAGCAGAGGATAAGACCAAACAATCCACAGGCTTTCCTTCAAATATAGTAGTTATAATGACTCCACTGAAATGCTGCCTGATCAGGACTCACGTGTTGCAGCAGTTGGGGCGGCTGCTCTTTGGGGACTTGCTGCACTTTAAATCAGATTATTCAACAACTCTGTGGAGAGGCCAGGCCCAAGCTGCAGGGACCTTCCTCTCAACAACCCCATTCACTGCCTCTTTTTGAAAGACGGAAGACCTGTGAAAATCATGGAGTAGATCAGGACTGGAGAATGACGGATGATTGGGAACATTTGTGCCCAGAACTTTCTGCATGGTCTTCCATCAGTTCCTCCCAAAAGGCCTTTAAAAGGGTCAATTTCATGCTCACTCCCCAGGGGAGCCAACAGAGATTCAGAGGAGACAGGTTACTTGTCCCAGCTCACAGAGCCCAAGTATTTGCCTCCAAACCCACACTTCTCAGGCTAGGGGCATGCCTGTGTTTTCAGGCCTGTAGTCTGGGGCGAGGAGAGAAAGGAAGAACATCTGGAAAGCGGCAGCCCCAGTGCTGGGAAAGGCCGTTCAGCCTGCAAGCTGCTTCCTCCCCCTGGTCTGGGAGCTACCCAGAGAAGAATGGAGACGGAATAGCCAGTGGGAAAGCAGGGTGAGAATTTGGAGGAGAAGAAACAAGGAGTTGTGAGGTTTTTTGTTGGTTTGTTTTTTATATCATGAGCAAAGGCTCAATGGAGCCCAGAAATGTCCAGGGGCTCCTTTAAGGGGGCTTAATTCCTTTTTTAAAGCTGATAGAGGTTCTCACACAAAAAGATTGGATGGGAAGAAGAAATAAAATCTCCCTGTGTAATCTCATTATGTGGTCACAGGCAGGTAAGGCCAAAAATATAGGGGTACCACATTTTGGGCTGGTGAACGGACTAGTTGGCAACATAAAGTGCCAACGCTGGGCCTGGCACTTAGGAATGGCTCGATAAATGTTTGCTCACTCCCTCTCTCCACCTTTCCTAGTTCTAGCAAATTAGAAGATCCCTGGCCTGGTTTTTCATTGCTCATGTCTGCCTTCCAGGATTGAACACTACCTGCTTCTATCAAAAAGCTAAACCAATATTTCCAACCCATCAACACTTAAACACGAAGCCAATTTGCCCAATACACTGTCTATTTATTTTCCAGGCTGCAATCTTTATGATGCATATTCCTGAGGCAGTTAATTTGCTCTTGAATACATCTCTTTGTGTATTAGTTACCCATTTCATTAGCTGGGATATTGAGACGGGCTGGGACATGTGGGGGATTTTTCACTGCGTGAAAGAAGGTTTTTAATAAGCCCCATCATCGCTGGCTTTATGGTGCCATTTGATGAGCGACAAATGTATTCATTTGGCAGCTGCATTCGTTAATCAGGTATTCACAGAGTAACAGCATATATAAATATAGAGAAACATAGAATTTAGGGAGCCGAGTGCAATCATTTTCCACACGGATTGGAGCATTGTCTGTATTCACCATCAGTTCTCAGGCAAGAGGCTCTCCCTGCTCCGTGTGGAATTCTGGATGTAAGTGTGCAACTCCCAGACATGACTCAGTGCCATCTATCAAGAGTATCCCTCTCCACCAAGGCGCCAGCCCCCAGGGATGCTTGTCCCCTCTTTCGCATCAAAGCCCCAACATTTGGGGCTTCTTTGACCAATGGTGCTAAACCTTTGCTGTGGCTGCCATCCCATTTGTCCTCAAAACATCCCCAAGATTAAAAACAAAAAAATAGGTACTAAAGTAGGTTAGGTCTTGGGAAGCAGATGTGACTCAAGCAGTTGGGCTCCCGTCTACCATATAGGAGGTCCAGGGTTTGATTCCCAGGGCCTCCTGGTGAAGGCAAGCTGGCCCACACAGTGAGCTGACCCAAATGGAGAGCCGGCCCACGCGGAGTGCTGGCTCGTGCAGAGAGCTGGTGTAACAAGACGACGCAACAAAAAGACACAGAGGAGAGACAATAGGAGAAGCAGCAGACCAGGGAGCTGATGTGGCGCAAGAGATTGAGTGCCTCTCTCCCACTCCAGAAGGTTCCAGGATCGGTTCCCAGTGCCGCCTAAATAGAAGACAAGCAGACACAGAAGAAAACATAGAGAGTAGACAGCAAGCACTAAACAATGGGGGGGGGGGGACGGCGGGGAAGGGGAATAAAAAATAAATCTTTAAGAAAAAAATAATAAAGTAGGTTAGATCTTAAATGTAAAATGTATCCTGATGATTAGGACAAGAGAATAAAATCTCAGTTTCTAAATCTCTCGGATTATTTTTTTTATTTTAAATATACTTTTTAAAAGTTTACTGACTTTTTAGAATAATTTAAAAAAAACATAGTACTGTACAACACAAACAGTGAACCCTAATATAAACTATGGACTATAGTTAATCATATAATTATAATTATATTGTTTCATCAATTGTAACAAAGGTATCACAGTAACACGAAGTGTTAATAATAGGGGAAACTGTGTGTGAGGGGGGTACATGAGAAATCTGTTTTCTGTGTGATTTTTCTGTAAATCTATACCTTCTCTAATAAAAAATATTTTTTAAAGTTTCCTGGCTCATTACTGTCTTTTGTTCAATAACACCTACAAAATAAGTTATTTTATTAAATGGCCAAATATGTGTCACTATTTGCATTTAAATTGCTTCTGATCTGAGATTTGATATTTAAAATGTTGAAAGAAATTTGACACAAAGTACCTTGGGTTGCAGGTGGCCCCAGGAGTCCCCAGTTATGGAAGCTACAAAGTTGAGCATGTCAGAAAAGCACAACATTGCCTCAAATTCCACTTGAGTTCAACCACTGCCTTGTAATTCAGTGAAATTCATAATCCAGGTAAAAAAGGGAATAGTTTGAAAACCACATTCTTACAGTTTTAAAATGAGGAAGTAAGTCCACATCGACCCCTTTCTTCTTTGAAACTTACCAGCAACACAGAGAAGGAGGAACAGGAACAGATACTTCATTCTTGAGGAAATCAGGAAGCACCTGCAACCTCACGCTCAGTATCAGATGTGGGTCAAGCACAGAGAGCTACGACCAGAGAAGCACGGACACCTGCCACAGCTGGTCTCAGGCAGAGCCAGCAGAACACAGCACTCTCCGAAGTGGGCTGCATACCTTGGGGGGTGGGGAGAGCAGTGACCTCTTGTTTGAACTGGTAAGGTCAGGGTGAGCAGGATGGCTGAGGAGAGCTTCCTAAATCCTGATCATCGTCCTGAAAGGGTAGAGCAAGCAGGGCTGAAGAAGGAAACATGCAGGCAGCTTTACAAAAACCAGTATAAAGAGAAAACATGGACAGTAAACAATCCTGTGCCTCCTGAAGGGAAGTAAAAGCCAAGACAACAACATACACACACACATTGTCTTAGTCTGCCAGGCTTCTAGGACAAATACCACACAATGGGTTGACTTAAACAACAAGAATTAACTGGCCCACAGTTTTAGAGGCCGGAAGTCCCAAATCAAGGCATTGGCAAAGCCATGCTTTCTCCCCCAAAGTCGGTAGGGTTCTGGTGCTGGCTTTCCACCAACCTTGAGGCTCCTTGGCTTGCATCTCTGCCTCCCATCACGTGGTGCGCAAGCTCTACTGTGTCTGCTCTTCCGGTTTCCACTGACTTCTGGCATCTTCCTGTGACTTTCTATGACTTCTGGCTTTTATGTCTTCTGGCTTCTTCTAGTTTCTGGCTTCTACTGACTGATGGCATCCAAATTTTCTCTTTATAAGGTCTCCAATAATATGGACTAAAGCCCACCCTAATGCAGTTGGCCACACCATAACTAAAAATAACATCTTCAAACAGTCCTATTTACAAGGGTTTCACACTCACAGGAACACAGATTAAGAACATGTCTTTTGTTGGGGTACATGACACATGCACGCAGGCATGTACACACACAAACACACACAAACATCCTATCTTATCTCATGTGGGGTTACACTGTGGCCAGTGCAGGTCTTGCCTGCAGCATGCCTCTGACACCTTTTCCATACAGTTCTTCCACAAGTAGAAATTTAAGATAAATTTCTCTCGGTAATTATTGAAAAGGAAATGGCAACAATGTACAAAACATTGAGAGAAAGAAGGTGAGAAGAAATATAAAACAAAAGACAGCTGAAGAACACACACTTCAAAAAATGTAACACCAAGCAGATAAAAATAGTAAACAAATTGTTTCCCATGGACTCAGAGAATTTAGAGAAAAAATAATCTCCATGAATCCTGATTTAAAGCAGAGATACAAGAGATGTAAAATAGCTATCTAGAGAACTAAGGAAATAAGTGGAAGATGGAAAAAATAACTGCAGAAATAAATATCACTTTGGAAGCAAAAAAAGAGAAAATGGACATATACAAACCACAGTCAGGGAAAGGTCAAGCTTGAGAAAATCAAGCAAAATGAAAAAGAAAGAATAAAGAATTTAAAGATATCAGAGAGAAAATGATAGATATGGAAGGCAGACAAAGGAGATCTAACAAACATATAAATGGTGCCCCTGAAAAAGATAATATGGAATAAAAACTTTCCGAGATATCATTTAAGAAACCTCTTCTAAATAGCTTGGCTTAAATCTATAGCTCAAAAGGGCATATTGTTTTTCAAGGGGGAAATGAAACATGAATTTACACTAAGAAATTGCTTAATAAATTTGTGGGTCTTTAAAAAAATTAATCCAATAGGCATATAGGCAAAAAAATTTTCATCGAGTCATCTGTAAAGTGAAACAAATGAGTTTAGCTTCTGACTTTTCCATAACAATCTTCAGCACTAGAATACAGTAGGGCAATGTTTACAAAGTCCTCAGGGGAAGAAAATGTGATCAAAGATTTATAACCAAACTGTCACATAAGTATAAAGACAACAAGTATTTTCAAACATGCAGTCACTCAGAGAACACCTTCCCACAGGCATTCTACCAAGAGTTGAATAAAGAAGCTGTGTCCAAGGAACTTGGGGGGAACCTTGAGATTTTTAAAATGTAAACCAGGGTTACAGAACAAAACAGAAGTGTTATAGACCATAAGAAAGTAGGAATAATAATATAACTACCAAAAGCAAGAAGTAGAGAGAGAAAAAAGGTGGGAATTTGTGTAAGCATCCTGAATTTCTCATCTTTTGTGTTGGGGATATCATGATATATTATTTAGAACTGATAAATCAAGTAATTGAGGAAA
Organism: Chaetophractus vellerosus; assembly: GCA_004027955.1. Lineage (NCBI taxonomy): Eukaryota > Metazoa > Chordata > Mammalia > Cingulata > Chlamyphoridae > Chaetophractus > Chaetophractus vellerosus. Next base: position 9,990 of record PVKH010017971.1, on the reverse strand, counting down.
ACTATATTAAAAGTTCTAAGAGAATTAAGAATTAAAATATGATTTTAAAAAGTGGTATAGAAGAGGGAAAGTGGAAGTGAAGGCACAGAATAAGTGCTCAATGAGTATTAACTTAAGTAATTACTTAATTGCTCACAATGGATGTGAACACACACTGTCTATGGCAGAGATATTAGTCTGCCCCCAATATTCACTGAACCTACAGTATATCTTAACTAAAATGCCATCTTTAAAAAACATAGAGCAAGGAAGAATAGTAAGGAAAATTCTGAAAAGATGAGTAATGAGGAAAGACAACTGTGCTGTCCAAATGGTAGCCACTTGCCATATATAGAGATGTGTTGTCCAAAACAGAAGCCTCTAGTCACATGGGGCATTTAAGTTTAAATACAAATCAGTTAAAATTAACAGTTCAGTTCCTCAGTCATACTATCCTCATCAAAGTGCTTAATAGCCAAATGTGATGAACAACTACCATATTGGACAGTGCAGATAGAGAACATTTCTATCATTGCAGAAAATTCTATCATTTGTCTAGAGAGATTTTTCTTCTGAATTTCAAGTCCATATATCAAACTGTCCACCTGTGTGTCTTACAGACACTTCAGACCAAATTCATGAACTTCTCCATCTCTACTCCCCAAGTTACTTTCTCCTCCAGGATTTCCTTTCATCCCAGTTGTTCAAGACAGAATCCTTTACATACCCTCCCACTTTCCTTCAACATCTAATCAATTACTAAGTCCTACTGCTTCTAAAACCTAAGTATCTCTGGGCCTTTGTGGCCTCCCCTCTAGCCTCCACCTGGATGACTAAGGCAGCCTCCTAATTAGTTCTCCACATCCTTTCTTGCCTCCCACCCAACAACCTATTCTGCACACAGAAGTCAGAAGGCGGGTTCTAAAGCAGCCATTGGATGTGTCAGTCTCATGCCCAAAGGGTTTCCTACTAATCTTAAGACAAAGTCCAGAATCTTTAGTGCCCAAAGCTGCAGGGTCTGGCCTCCGCTGACTGCTTCTGTTTCCTCCACAGGCAACGCTTCAGCCACACGAAGGGCAGTAAAGTTCCTCTCCCGGGAACGCTCCTCCCCGTACCCCCCTCCACCTGACTAACTCCTACTTCAGGGGACTGCCTCAGACAGGCCTCCACAGAGCCGGGGGAGGGGGCCTGGTGAGTTTTAACCCCAAAGCACAGATGACCCCTTAAGGACTCCAGTCTAGAGCCCCTGCCCTGGGTGGCTCCAAAGGGTGACTCTCCTCAGAAATGTCTGCAGCACTTTGGGAACAGCTGGTGGTACAGGCAGAGACAGGGAGAGCAGACAGCAGGCACCCACCTCCCCTGGCCAGTCAGGCCTGTGATGCGCCCCTCAGTCCCTTGCGGCTGAGTGAAAAATGGAGAAACCCATTAAGGCTGACCACAAACCCTGTGAAACGGCAGGAGGGGCCTACGTGTGCTCTCCAACCCTGGCTCCAGCCACAGTAAGAAAATGAATCAGGCCGGTCGCAGAAGGCTGTGGTGTGGAGATAATCTCAGCCTCTCACGGGATGGATTCATTCCAGTCATCATTATACAGCCACAGGCTTAAAGAGTCATCTGTAAGTTTCTATTGAAAAGTTGACAGAAAGAGGAATATTCAATTAAAACAATTGATCTCTGCTTTTCTGCTCGGTTGGAGGCCGATTCTTCAATTTTCCTTGGGTCTGGAATCTAAAGACTGTGAGACTGAGTGTCTCGGGAGTTTAAAGACCAGAGTGTGTTTGTGTGTGTGCCACAGGCTCGCACATGCACGTGTGTTTGAGTGTGCATGCGTGTCTGTGTGTGTGGTGTGTGGGCAGGCATGCATATTGCCGTGTGTGTCCATAAGCATGTGTGTCCGTGTGTGCATGCATGCGTGCCGGTGCTTCCGTTGATAAGGAAAGTCTCAGAGGCGCCCACTAGACTGGCGGGCAGTCTGTTGGTTCACTGCTCTACTCCTGGTACCCAGGGAGGTGCCTGGCACATCTGTAGCCTCAGGTTATGTTAAATGAAAGGACTAATCAATCAACCAAGGGCTTTGTTCTCTGCCCAGTTCCCTCTAGTCTGCAAGTGACAACTCAGATGTGCCCCCAGACCCCTGCTCAGGTCAACGGTGGCTTTTCCAAGACAACGGTTCCACTCCCTGAACCCCAAGGGAAGAAGACGGCCAAGAAAGGAGAATGGCAAAGGAGAAAATGAGCAGATGGAGGAAACCTAACCCAGCTGCTGGCTGTAACAAACAAGGAAAACCAATCTCAGTTTGGAAGGGGGAATGTTTATAAGTACTTGGCCAGGATTATAATGAAAGTAGGAAATTCATTAAATGTTGTGGAAATAACACCAATTTTTTTCCCCATACATGGAACTGCTGGAATCTCTCATTATACTCACAGTGTCAAAACAGGCACCAGATCAGTGAAAAGCAGGCCAGAACATCTAAGAGGTAGGGAGCTGAGAGGTCCAAGGTCATGGCCAAAGGGACATGGTGGGCTCAGGTATGGGTAGTCCCATCCAGGTGGCAGTGCACCAGATCAGAGTCTGGACATTGGGAGATCTGAAAGTCAAGTGGGCGCAATTTTGAAATTCTGGAAGCTGGGTTCTGGCTTAAAGGAGCAGAGAAGCAGTACTCATGAGACAGAGTGATAGACCAGCAGCTTTTGTCCTCCAAGAAGACTTTCCTGAGTTCCTCTCCAGGAATAAGTGCCGCTCACCAACCTCCCACAGCTCCTACTCTTAGCTCTACTGATGACACACCACACTTGACCCTAATGGATGGCTTTCCTGGTGGTCCAACCACTAAGATCTCTTTATTGGCAGGAACTATATCTCACCGGATGGGCAAAGTGGAATGGAAATGGAAGAACCAGGCATTCAGATGCACTGTTTGGCAGAGGAAGAAATCTCTCCAGAACAAAAAGACAGACTAGAGTTTTCTAGAGTTTTGCTACTCAAAGGTGATCCAAAGACCAGCAGAGTCAAAATCACATGGCAGCCTGTGTGTGAGTGTGGGTGGGTGTGTATGGAGGGTACTTTCTCTCTGTCAGGGGCAACCTCTACTCTAGTAAGAAATGCCCATGTCTTTCTGCGCCCTGCTCCATTCTGCCCGTCTGAAAGTGGGGCCCCTCACCTATCCTCCAATGCTCACTTGCTCTTGACCCAAAATGACAATTTCAACCCAACCACGCCTCTGGACCAAAAGGTTTCACTCCCCATTCTCACTGCTCAAGTCTCTTTACCAATTCCTGAGAGAAATCCGACTGGCGACACAAGCCATGGGTCACATGCCGAATCCAGGCCAGGAATGGCATAATATAGCAAGATAGAGTCATTCCTGTTCAGAAATGTATATGTGGAGCAGGCAGTGATGGAAATTTCTAGTTCTGCTCATTAGCTAGAATTGAACCTGCATTTCTTAGATTCCAAAGTCTGTGTTCCTTCCATATTACTTCTCCTTCAGAGTACAGTTACTCAAAACAAAACTCTGCCTAGGTTCAGATCCCAGCTCTACCACTTACTAGTCATGAAACCAGAGGCAAGTTATTTAACCTTTCTGTGCCTCAGTTTCCCTATCTAGCAGGTAATAATAATACCTATCACATAGGTTTGTTATGAAAATTAAATGAATTAATAATTGTAAAGTACTAAAAATAATACCTAACACACAGTGAGCATAATAGAAGTGAGAGCTAAATAAATGAATATAATAAATGAAATTTTCAAACTCTCAGCAGGGGAGAGAAGCCGAATGCATGTGGCCCTGTAGGGTAAACACTGGCCAGCGCCCAGAGACTGTTGCTGAATTGAGAGAGTGCTGGGAGTCAGACATGAATATCACCATCCGGGCTCAGGTAAGGAAAATTTTGCTATCCCCTTTCCAGGAAATCAGTGCCATGGCAACCTGAGATGGCCTGGGGTAAGATGACATGCCAGGGAACCAACTGTAGCTCAATTGGTAGGGCTCTGGTTTACCACATGAGAGGCCCTGGGTTCGGTTCCCGGGGCCTCCTGGTGAAGGCAAGCCACCGCGCAGTGAACTGCCTCAGCGGGATGACGCAGCAGGGGGAGACAAGCAGACACAGAAAAACGCAAAGCAAATGAACACAGTGAGCACAAGTAGTGGGGGAGGGGATATATAAATAAATAAAAATAAATCTTTAAAAAAAAAAAAAAAGACAACATGCCAAAGCTCACAAGAACCCCTGGTACTAAGAACGACCAATATCTAAACTTTCTGCTATGGGTGCTATGGAGGCTGTAAAGTGCCCCAGCCACCGTGTTCTGCACTTCACAGACATTATCTCAGTTGCTTCTTGCTGTGGCTTGGAGCTATGTACTCCAGAAAAACATGTTTGCAATCTTAACCCATTCCTATGGGTGTGAACTCATTGTAAACAGGACCTTGTGATGAGGTTACTTCAGGTAAGGTGTGGCCCAACCAAATCAGCATGGGTCTTGATCCTATTACCCAAGGCCTTATAGAGGAGGCCACAGAGAACAGCCAGAAGCTGGAAGCCAAGGGAACCAGAAGAGGAAGAAGACTCCCCATGCACATTGCTGTGTGATGAGAAAGCAGGGAACCCCCAAGCTTGCCGGCCAGCCAAAAGATACCTAGCCCGGGAAGAAGCAAACCTTCTAGCCACTGAAACCGTGAGCCGATCAATTCCTGTTGTTACACCAGCCCATTGTATGGTGTTTGTTTTAGCAGCTGGGAAATTAATATAGTCCTCCCTGCCAGTGAGGTAGAGATTGTTATTATTCCACTTGACAGATGAAGAAGCTAAACCCAGAGTAGGTGAGTAATCTGTCTACACTGGTGCAGCTCAAGGTAGACCTGGACCTTGAAGCACAGTTGGCCAGAACAATGCCTGACGCCCATTGTTCTGGTTGTTGCTGAGCCACTGGCCTATTCTGCCACCTCTTGAGACACCGTCATTAGGCCGAATACTAAGCTGACAGTCAATCAACAGTGCTTTGAGAAGTCAGAACTGTCTGCCCTCTGGGGAAGATCAGGGAAGAAGCTGGAACCCTGGCTTTGCCTAAACCCCTCGCTGTCTCCTCGTCCAAGAAGTGGAGGACTCACAGCTTCTGTGAGCACTTTCTGACTGCCGCTGCCTGCCCGTCCTCCAGCGCCCACTCTCTGTTGAACAATCCTCTTCTATCCACAGCCCGGAGCAAGAGCCTTCCTTCCCCTCGAGTACCAGAGAGCCGCCTGTTAATTATCCCACCGAAGGAAAAGACTGTTTGATGCTGGCTTGTATTCCTGGTGGAAACCTGCCTGCATCGAACTAAGATAAACTCACTGACAACCCCCACTAGGCTTTCCCACCTGAGGCCTAGGATGGACAATGCTGTCCCTTTGTATGAGAACCGAGAGATCCAACAGCAAAAGGGGCCCAGCGGAAGGGTGCAGAGAAGAAAGGCGAGGGGGCTGTAGACACAACGCGCACCGCCTTCCCTCCTGAATTACTTCTTTTTAATGTCTATATGGTAAGTTTTTCTGATTGGAGGGGAAAAAAAACGTTAATTCATAGAAAATTGGGAAAACACAATAGAAGCACAAAGAAGAAAATTGAAACCATCCACAATCTCAATTGTCAAAGATAACCACCGTTTATATAGGGAAAAAGACTTAAATTGCATGTATACATATCCACAGGCAGGTAAAAATTGGTCCTGTTTTGTTTCCACTTAAAAGGTTTAAAAAATTGTTTTCTGTGTTTTGAGCCAAAGATGGTTATTTAGTCTCCAATATCCACTCTCTATTCTCCGTTTAGTACTAGAACCCACCAAGCTTTATATTTTTTAAACGCCACTTCCCAACCCCCCTTGCACCTAAGTGTAGCCATATGACCAAGCCCCATGACTAATAATGGAAGTGACACATGTACTATTTACAGATGTTGCACTGAAAGGAAGAGGCATGCCTTCCCAATCGCCTTCTTTTGCTACATCCAACTAACAGTAATAAGGATGAAGTGTGGTTTTGACATGCTCTATGGGCAGCAGTGCAAAAAGATAGAAGGCAGGTCGGCCCCTGAGTAACCTCGTGGAGCAGAACCCCTGCAAGCCCTGAACTGACCATCTCCAGGCTGCTGCACGAGGGAGAAAGAAACTCCCATCTTGTTTAATTCATTTCTATTAAGATCTTCTTTATAGCAGTTGAATCTACATCCTAGCACATATCTCTATTTTCTACAATAAAGTTTGAATGACTGCATGTTTTTCCATAGGAATGTTCAAAATAAAAAAATTATTGAATTTAACTAATTATACATTTTTGGCCATTTGGATGTCTTTTTTATTTTTAATTTGTTTATTTATTTCTCTCTCTCCCCTTGTCTGCTCTCTGTGTCCATTCGCTGTGTGTTCTTCTGTGTCTGCTTGTCTTTCTCTTTAGGTAGCACAGGGAACCGATCCTGGGACCTTCTGGAGTGGGAGAGAGGCACTCAATCTTTTGTGCCCCCTCAGCTCCCTTGTCTGCTGTGTCTCTTATTGTCTCTCCTCGGTGTCTCTTTTTGTTGCATCATCTTGCTGCACCAGCACTCTGCATGGGCCAGCTCACCACACGGGCCCACTTGCCTTCACCAGGAGGCCCTGGGAATCGAATACTGGACCTCCCATATGGTAGACAGGAGCCCAATCACTTGAGCCATATCTGCTTCCCAGTCAACATGTTTCATTGACTCCTTCTCCTAAATATTTCTTAAATCAGTCTACTTCTTTCCATTCCCTACTACACCTACCCTCTCAGGTGGTCCTGCTTCTACTCCTGTACCTCTATCATTCATTCTCCAAAGAAAAAGAAAAAAGGCATCTCTTTATAAAAATGTAAATTGGGTCATTCTTCTCTCAGGTTGTAACAGCCTTCGTTGGCTTCCAGTTGCACTTGGAATAAAATTCAGTCACCTCCTGGCCTCCAACACACTGCATGGTGAGAATCTAGCTTGGTCCGGTGTGACCTAAAAGCCATCCACAAACCTTGCCTTTTCTGGCCTATTGGAGTTGATAGCATTCTAGAATTTGAGGCGGTAGGGAAACTCTTAAGAAAGTGGAGCTTCTCTTACGGAATATGCCCCAGGCACAGGACATGGATTAAAAGGGCTTAAAAATGCAGAAATTGAGAACACAATGTGGAAGAACAACTAGTCACTGTTTTGAGGAGCCACAAAGTTCCAGGCTCTAAACACCTTTCTAGATCAGACAGAAAGGTAATGGAAAGCATATTTATTGAGCACCCACTATGGGTAAGCATTGTTCTAGGTTCTTTATATACACCTTATTTAATCTTCAATCTTTATTAACTATTCCCATTTTCAGATAAAGAACAGAGGCTCTGAGAAGGTAAATGACCTGCCTAAGATCCCATAGCTAATAAGAAATGGGGACATAGATAAAATTCAGGTCTGTATGATTTCAGAGTTTGTGATCTTTTGCTATACCTTGTGGTCTCCCTAAAATATGTGTTAACATGGCAGCTGGGGTCAGAGACATGTGGAAGTGAAGAGATTGTACAGGTCTCCAAGATAAGATCAATTCTTTGTTCTGCTCTAGGAACCTTCAACCCTATATTAGTCAGAGCAAGCTAAATTTGGCTGAAGTAATAAATAGACACCAAAATGTATAATGTCTCATGTAGCAATCCAAGCAGGTATTCCTGGCTGGTGGACAGCTTTTTTCCATTTTCTCTTATGGATTCACCATCCTTCTCATCGTATGCATCCACCTAGCAGAAGGGTCCCCCCCCTCACATCGTCTTCTCTTCAAATGCAGATGAGCCACTGAAGGTCTTCAAGACCTCTTGAATAAAATGCAGATGATCCACTAAACGATTTCAAGATGGTAGAGTCAATAGATTGAAGCACCACGTGACAGGTCACCCATCTAATGCCTGATTGCACTGTGTTGTGAGCAAGAAACCAACTTTTAATTGTTGAAAAGCCACGGAGATTTTTAGGTTGTTATAGCAACTAGCATTAATTATACTGACTAACACAAGTAATACCATAGGTTAAAAAACCAAGGCTTCAAGAGACAAAAACTGTCCCTTGTCAAGTTCAGGATTCTTTCCCCAATGACACCCTGCTCCTGATAACCTGCAGTTAGTCCTAGTTCAGGCTCTAGCTCTCTATGGAAATCAGGGAAAGTCACTTCCCTTCTCTGGCCTCAGTCTTCCCATCTGCAGAATGAGTGGTTTGTCCTGGATGGTGACATGGGATGGTCTGATGCCTGCAATCCAAATGTGCCATCCCACAGAGGCCCTATGCAGAGCCAAACCACTTCTGGCATCATTAATAAGTAGGTCATTGCAAGAAGAGGGTCAAAACTTTTTTCCAAAATTGTCATTCCAGCTGATTAATCATCATCTACATTTAGAATGCCTTTATAGTAACCATGGCAACCATGATATGTGTGAGGTTCAAACTTTGTTCTAAATCTGCTGATGAGGATGAAGAAATGGCTCCTTGGATGGGCCTTGGAAGGCTTAGCATACTTCTGCTCCCTACTCTGTAGGGGCTCAACTTAGCTACTGAACTTAAGGAGCCAAAGGTCTGACGGGAAGGGCTTTCCTAGAAGAAGTAACCAGTATCTGAGCTGGATTTTGAAAGTTGAATTGAGGTTTTCCAGACACAGAAGAGAGGGAGGGAGTTCCACTGGGAGGTAGAGCATGTGCAAAGGCCTAATGTGTGAAATACCTTGCTGTATCCAGGAAACAAGCAGATGGGCATTTCTCAGGCTTAAGTGCCAGGAGGGGACAGTGGCAGATGAGGAGGCTGGGGAGGTAGTTTGAATGCAGATCATAAAGGCTTTGTATGCCAAGCGCAGGACCTTAGACTGGACTCTACAGAGTCAGCTGGGTTTGGGAGTTGGATGGGGGCTGGCCTTTTGGGGAGCCTTGCTAAAGGCCGATGCTCAGCTCTGCCCCCAAACCCCCATCCCTGCCCCAGGCCTATTGAGTCAGCATCTCCCAGGGTGGGGCCCAGGCAACTATATTTTTTAAAACTTTTCCAGGTACATCTGCTCTCCCATGTGGGAGCCCTGGGGAGTGATTGATAGGTTATGATCTGGAGGGTTATACAATCACATCTGATTTCAGGAAGAGCAGTCTGACTGCAAAATGAAGGGTATCTTAGTGGAGTCAAAACTGGAGGTCAGGGACAAGGTGACCAGTTGGGAGAACACTGCAATAGTTGGACAAGAAGACTGAGGTTCTGAAGTTCTGAACTAAGAGGCTAGGGTTGGTGAGGGAAAAATGGACAAATTCCTCATTTAATCAGGTTTCATTATCCCCTTTTAAAAGATGAAACATAAACATCTTGCAGCAGTTCCAGAATAGGGAGGATTCAAACCTAGGTAAGTCTGATTCCAGAGGGCCAACCATGGTTCGGTGCCCTTTAAGAAGGCAGAGGGCTCACCACCACCACCACCACCACACACACCAGACCAAGAAGCATGTCAAAAGATGCATATCAACTTCAAGAAAGAGAAACTTTCCAGCCGGAGGAAGTGGCTGAACGGCCTCCAGGCCAGGGAGCATGTGTCTGAGAGACAAAGGCCTCTGGCTTCTAGAAAGCTGCTGCTAGCTTCAGGAAGCAACGCTGCTGCCCCAGAGCCTGGCCAGAAGGAACCTGGAAGCAGGTACCCAGCCTCCTCCCAAGCCCCCAGGACAGTCACTCTCCCTCCTACCTCAGGGCCTTTGCACTAGCTTTTCTTCTGCAGGTAAATTCCTTTTTTCTCCCACTTTTCCACATCCTCTTAACCCTTACTCATCCTTTGGATCTCTGCTGTAGCCACAAAGAAGCTTTCTCTGACCTCTTCCCCACCACCACCACCACTGCCCAGATCAAGTCACCAACCCAATCGGGCTCCCAGAGGTAGTGTGTGGTGAAGCCAGGCTGGGTAACTGGGGAGAATTTAAAAGAGGGACTGTTTTGGTCAGCCACAGGTGTGTCTTTTGAAATATACCAAAGACTGGTC
>PVKH010017970.1:0-15281 GCA_004027955.1 Chaetophractus vellerosus | reverse complement strand
CGAAAGGTAATGAAGACCAAGAACTAGGGATGAACGTGGGGAGGTTATTCATTACACGCCTAACCATACAGTGGCATCACCCAGGATGGGCTGCCTAATCCTCTTGGGTCCCAGTCACCAGGCAAGGAAAGAGGTTGCTTTTTCAGGTTGTTTCCCATTTTTTCTGCTGCTCTCAAAGCTATAAACCTGAAAACTAGAATTGCTGGTCACACTTAGTTTGTTAAAGAACTTGTGATGATGCTGAACTCCTGGGGAGGGTGGGGAGTGGGTAATAATAGCCAAAGTTATCATTGCTTCAAGATTTAGTTAGGACATCTTGGACCCACTGTTTTCCAACCCTTTTGGCAAAACCTGCATCTTATTTTTAAAAGAATAATAATATTCCTCAAATAAAACATCTTAAACTCTGTTCACCTGGGGAAAAGAACAATAACAAATTTACATGTCATACCATGTAATCTGACATATCAGATTACACCACATTTAGTAAAGGCAAATGCTTCTCAGAATCAAAATTTCTGTTGCCTATTTTAAACGTATCTTTTGTTTGAACATAAGATACTATTGGAATGAAAGCCTCAATATCTGGACTTAAATAAGATAGAGTGGGGAAATCAGCATCCTGATGTGACAGTTAGTTCTACACCTGAATCTACAGTGCCAACCCATGATAGAAGACCACCGGATCCAATTTTATTTTATGTACTATCAAATCTTGTGGCTATTTATAAAGTGCTGATTCCTTTTGGATGTTATCAGAAATGACTGAACACTATGGTACCTGCACATTATTGTTTCTGTATTTATTCTAAAGCACTTGGGGAGATTGACATGTTTTAAAAATAGTAACGTCTTATACCATCAACTCTCCATAAAGAAAGAAAAAAGAAGGAAGAAATGATAGGAAGAAGGGTAAGTAAAGAAGGAAAAATGAAAGAAGAATAGATAAATAAAAGGAAAGGAAAGAAAAGGAATGGAACTGCTGGGTCAAAGGACAGTGCATGTAAGTTTTACTAAATGATGCCAAACCACTGTCCATAGTGATTGTACCAACACATATTTCCACCAAGCAGCTGAAAAGAGGTCTCATTGCTCCACAACCTTGCTAACACTTGATATCGCCTCACTTTTAATTTATTTTGCCAATCAAATTGACAGAACGGCTTTAATTTTATTACCAATGAGGTAGAATATCTTTTCCTGTTTATTGGCCATTTATTTGCCTCTTAGGTAAAATGCCTTTTTGCCATTTTTAATACAGACAAGTCTGCGTTTTTTCTTATAAATTCAAAGGACTTCTTTAAGTATTTTGACTATTTATCCATTCTCAGTTATATTTGTAACAAATATCTTCTTTCATTTTGTGGCTTGCCCTTATACTATCTCTATGGTTTCTTTAGATAAACAGAAATTCTTAATGTTAGTACATTCAAAGGTATTGATTTTTTTTTAAGGCTTGCATTACTTGGGTGTTCTAAAAGAAACCTTCTCTGAATTCAAAAAGATGTTCTCTTATATTTTTTTCCTAAACTTGTTGTTTTACTTTCTAATTTAAACACATAATCCATTTGAAACTAATTTTGCATATAGTATGATTTGTAGATCTATTTTAAAATTTTTATGTTGATAGCCAATTGACCCAATACCATTTATTAAGCAATTCATCTTTTCCTACTAATCTGCAATTCCAGTTCTGTCTTATTTAATACTGTCTTTTTATAATAAGTCTCAATGTCTTATAGGGCAATATATACAGCTTTGATTTTTTTAGGTGTATTTGTGATATTCTTCGTTCTTTAGTTTAGAATTAGTATTCCACATTGTACAAAAAAGAAATCCAATATGACTGTACTAAATCTGCAGATTTGTTTGGGGAGAACTGACATCTTAATAATATTGCAGCCTCCTAATGATAAATACTTATCTTCAAGTAGATCTTCTTTAATGTCTTTCAGTAAAATTTTAGAATTTTCTCCATAAAGGCTTTGCATATCATTTGTAAGATTTATTCTCAGGTATTTTGTGGTTTTTATTGCTATTGAAAATGATATTTTTAAGTTAACTTTTATAACTACCTACTACTTATGTAGAGAAATGTAGCTTACTTTTTATTATTGATCTTATATCTGGAAAATTTGCTAAGAACTCCATAATTGGTCTGTAGATTCTTTCAAATTTTCCATATAGAAAAATCATATCGTCTGTGAAAGACAGTTTTATTTTTCTTTACTAATAATTATGTAATTTAATTGTTTTAGTCTAATTGAAGAGGCTAGAACACCTAGTAAAGTTGAGCACAAGTATGTAGAAGATATCTTTCCCTTTGTCAGGGAAATTCTTTTAATGTTTCATTATTAAGAATGATGCTTAATGACAGATAAAGGCCATTATACATCCTGCCATAACCTACAGAATTAAGTGGGAGAGAGTGTAAACTACAATGTAAATTATAATTCATGCTTAGTGACAATGCTCCAAAATGTTGTGATCAATTGCAATGAACGTACCACACTAATGAAAGAAGTTGTTAATGTGGGGAAAAGTGGGAGGTGTCGCAAGTGGGGCAATATGGGAATCCCTTATATTTTTTTATGTAATATTTTATGGAATCTAAGTATCTTTTAAAAACAAATAAAAATATATTTTAAAAAAAGAATGATGCTTATTACACATATTCTGTAAATAACTCTTCCAAATTGAACTTTGTTGATTTTATTAGTGTTTCATTACAACAAATTTTGCTTTAATTGTAGTCTTGATTTTGTTTTCTGTCATTAATTTCTGTGTTTATCTTTATTATTTCTTTCCTTTTAATTTTATTTTCCCTAGAGTTTTGTATTTGTTTTCTATTGCTGCATAATAAATTACCAACACTTAGTAGCTGCTGTTGTAAAACATAACTAAAAATGTGGAAGTGGCTTAGGAATTGAGTAGAGGATGGAAGAAATTTGAAGTACGTCATAGGAAAAGCTTAGATTGGCTTAAACAGACTGCTAGTAGAAATATCATTAAAGGCACTGCTAGTGAGGGCTCAGAAGGAAATGAGGAACACGTTTTTGTAAATTGGAAGAAATGGGATCCTTGTTATATAGTGGCAAAATACTTAACTGAATATTATCCTACAGTTACATGGAAAGCAGAAATTGTAAGTGATAAATTTGGATATTTAGCTGAGGAAATTTGCAAGCAAAGTGTTAAAAGTGCAATCTTATTTCTCTTTGTTGCTTATAGTGAGATGTAAGAGGATAGATATAAATTGAGGAAAGAACTGTTAAGCAAAAGGGGACTAGAACTTGATGATTTTGGAAATTATCAGCCTGTCCAGATTGCAAAAGACACTAAAATTAGAAGATTCACTGTTCAGAAAGCATGTTATAGAGGGAAAGCCAAGGGTGGGTATATTTTCCAGCTATTTTTTTATATAGATTTTGCTATTGCTAAAGAGATTACAGGTGACTTATGAATCACCTCAACTATCTCAGCAGAAGACAGGAATAGAGATGAAATTATGCAGGAAAGATCGGTGGAAGGCCCTGGAAGCCACTGGAAGCTGCAAGAGACAAGGAACGGATTCTCCCCTACAGTCTCCAGAAAGAGCATGGTCCTTGCAACATCCTGATTTTAACCCAGTGATACTGATTTTTGGACTTCTAGCCTCCAGAACTGGGAGATATTAAATTTTTGTTGTTTTTAAGCCATCACTTTTGTGGTATAGTTTGTTACACAGCCATAGGAAATTAATATAGCAACATAAAACAACGAATATTTATTATCTCCCAGTTTCTGTCGGTCAAAAGTCTGAACATGGCTTAAACAGGTCCTCTGCTCTGGGTCTCACAGGGCTGCAAGCAAGGTGTTAGCTGGGCCCCTCTCCTTTCTAGAGTTTGCAGTTCTCTTCCAAGCTCACATGGTTGTTGGCAAAATTCAGTTCCTTGCATTTGTAGGACTGAGGTTCTTGTTTCCTTGCTGGCTATCATGTAAGGTCCATGATCAACTTCTAGAGGCTAGTCCTAGCTCCTTGCCATGTGGCCCTCTCACAGGCACTCTCAAAATACAGCAGCTTACTTTTTTAAGGCCAGCAGAAGAATCACTCTTTTGCTTCTGGACTCTTTTTTAAAGGGGTCATCTGATTAGGTCAGGCTCACCAAGAATAATCTCTCTCTGGATAAACTCAGTCAGCTGATTAGGGACAAATGCAAAAAATGCCTTCATCTTTGCCATATAACATAATCTAGTTGTGGAAGCATCATCCATCATATTCACAGGTCCTGCTCACACTCAAAAGGAGGAAAATACACAGGGCATGTATACCACAGGGTGAAGACTATTTCCATCTTAGAATTTTGCTTACCTTACAGTGTCAGTGATTCAAACATTCTGCCAAAATCCACTGAGCTTGGAAAAGAACCCTAAGCTGCAGATGAGCTCACAACCCTGGCCAACACCTTGATTTCAACATGGTAAAACCCTGAGCAGAAAACCCATCTTCAGACATCTGACCCTCAAAATCTGTGTTATTTCAAGACTCTAAGTTTGTGATAATTTGTTATGTAGTAATAGAAAACAAAGCCAAATTCTTAGTGGCTTACAAGAGGGGTAGGCAAGCTTTTTCTATAAAGTGCCAATTAATAAATATTTTCAACTTTACAGGCCATACTGTTTCTGTCATGACCATTCAGCTCTGCTTTTATAGTGTGAAAGCAGACATAGACAATGTGTTTCCATAAAACTTTATTTAAAAAATAGGTGGCAGACCAGATATGGCCCATGGGCTGTAGGTTGCCAACTCCTGATATATAATAACAAAGATTTATTTCTTGTCCAACCTCTATGTCCATGACAGGATACACCATATCTCTTCAGTCCAGCACCCAAACAAATGGAACAGCCTCCATGCCAAATAATGCCAGTCACAGCGGCAAAGGGAAAGAGAGTTCTGAAGGGTCTAGAACCAGAAATTAAATGCTCCATCCTAAAAATGACAAATATTTCCATTTACAACTTATTGGCCAGAACTATTCACATGGCCCACTCAACCACCAGGGGAGGCCTAGTACAATCCTATGACGTCCAGAAGGCAGAAGGCAGAGAGCCAGAAATAGTAGGCAAAGAGCATTAGTGACTACCACTAATTTAAGTTGAAGATTGTTTTAGGAAAAGTTTTCTTTCATTCAAAGTGGTTTCATGTGTATAGCTCTGACAAATTATAGCCCATCATTCTAAGTTTATAGGCATTTCAAGTGATCTAATAATCATTCTAGATAGATATGGTTGAAAGATTCATGATCTCTCAAAAGATTTACTCTTCTGTGAGAAATTCATTTGGCATATTTCATTTTATATGATACATTTAGAGTAATTGATAGAAGAGAAAACAACTGATTGAATGAAAAAAACTGATGGTCAGACTGACAGATTTCCATCCTGTAAAAGATGCAAAATAACTTAGATATGCATATACATAATGTAATTATAGACCTGTATTATCTTCTTAATAATAATTTTTAAAAATTATATATTTTCCCTTTCATCTTAACTTCATATCCAAGATGATACCTTTTAAATATCTATCAACCAGATTTGCCTTTCCTACTATCTTTTGGGAAAAAAATAAATCAACTTCAGTCTAAGAATTCTAAGATTATTTCAATGATAAGAATAGATATTAAGAGTTATATATTAATTTTTAAAAGAACTAGAGAAATTTCCTGGAAATGATGTTTATTGTTAAATTAATTACATTAAGTCCAAAATGTTTCATCCATCCATATTATTACCTACTGACATCATATAAAGAAGTCCATAAAATAGTGGTTACAAAAAAGGACTTTTCCAAAGACATATACTAATGACACAAGTGACAAAATTCCAAAGAAAGGATGCACATATACATAGATTCATATACTCTCAAGAACTGGAAGATACCTTAGAAGTAATCAACCCCAACTATCACTCAGTTCTCAAAGGGAAAAATGGATGACCATGAAGATTATATATCAATGGCTGAAGGCAAGAGATTGTTTTATTTGGAAAGTCCTATTGATATTGTAATATAATTTTAAAGTGTACTTTTTTTTTTTTACCGGGAGGTCCTGGGGCACAAACCCTCGTCCATCCATATGGGAGACAGATGCCCAACCATTTGAGCCACATCTGCCCCAATATTATAATATAATTTTAAATGTGGAAAATCTTTTGTTTGCTCAATAAAACCACAGGAAGTACATTTCCTTGCTAAGAAAGATAATAAAATGAGAAAGAATTTAAAGAGAGCCCCCAAATTAACTCAGTGTATGTAGGACATCACATCACCTGAAATTCATTCACTCAGGTACAGTATAAATTTGGGTACTTATTTGCACTGCATTTGAAAAATCAAAATATGAGTTTCACACTTTAAGATGAATAGAGAAAAATTATAACTGACTATATTATTGCAACGCAATATAAAAACAGGAATCTCAAGCTCTCCAACACTTATTTCTATAACCTTCTCCATTTCATTGAAGTAAAGTAAGACCATTTTTATCTGTCCTTCAGCACCATTTCAATTGGTAGACAGTAGGCCACTAAAGCAGATGTACAGAAAATAAACAAAAATTTAGCTTACTAGGGAACAGGATTGACTAGATATCTGGAACAGTCTCACTTCTCAACAACTGCCATTAACCTTGTCCAAAGTCTGAAATTACTATAATCATTTCTACAAGATTTCCTCATACTCTCCTCCACATGCTACATACACAGCACACACACATACACACTTGTGTACATAGCTGAAGGTGGCAGCCAAGAAAAGAAAATTTGACCAAGCTTTCACCAAGTTAGGAAGCGCATAATTCTGTAAAGGAAGGTCCAGTTTCATTAGTGTGTTGGCCGGCTAAATATGCTTTGCAATATTGTGTGGCCCTCTTTTATTGGAACAGCACTTTATTCAAAATGTCACAGATGCCATTTTTTTTAAACAAATTTAGGGTTTTTTCACTTTTCAAAATATGATTTTCTGTGCCATTCCAGAAAACATTTTACCAGCTTTTAGCCAGGAAAGTTATGAATTTCTTGTGTGAAATACCTTTTATAATCACAAGGAATGTAAAGAATTACCATCATTGGATAAACTCTCAAGAAACCTGGCATATTGTGTGTTTCCAAACTTTACTCGGAGAAGAGATTGAAGAAATAAAAAAAAACTTCCAAGATAGCTGGTGGATGACTAAAATTAATAAAAGTTTAAGTTTTTTGTCAAACATCATTTCCCTTTTTAGCCGTAACACATGGTGAAGGACACTTTACTTAGATTTGCATTCTGTAGCTAAAGAAACCAGGCCATTTTTTTCAAAACAAGGAGATCACAACAGTAGCAGCTATCTTTGAGATTGTAACAAAATTCATTCATTTTCTTAACATATATTAGACAATAAACAAGATGCTGGGAACACAGTGGTCTCTGTAGTGGATATTTTTCCTTTCCTTTCCCCGACCCCCTTTTTTCTAGCTATTCAATATCTGAAATCTCTTTCAATTTAGGCATAATCTGATGATAAATCTCTAATGAATGTAGTATTAGTAGGAGGAAGTGCCCTGCCTCCTTCGTTGGAAGCCAAAGGAGGACCTATTCCTGGGAGCACAGACACAGGCACATAAGCAACTTTCAGTCCATGAAGGGCTCCTACCTGGGACTTTAAATCTGGAGTGAGTGACTAAAAGTCAACAAGGGTTATTAGTCTCTGTTGCCTTTTGGTTTCTGCCTATTTTCCAAGCCTGTTCTTCTATCTTCTGTTGATTCTCTATCATTCCAATTCTTTTTCATTTTGTTTTGTTTTTCTTAAGGTAGCCAATTGGATTTCGTGTATTATAATGTAGAACTCTGCTTAAAGCAATCTCTATGAAGCAAATAAAACATAGTGCTAAATTCACCTTCAGGATATTTAGTGAGAATCAGTGGGGAAATATACCCATTTCAAAATGTGCTGCTTCAGGGAACCGGCCGTGGCTCAATTGGTTGGGCTCCCGTTTACCACGTGGGAACTGATGGTGCCTCCTGGTGAAGGGGCCTCCTGGTGAAGGCAAGCCGCCGCACGGTGAGCTGACTCAGCAGGATGACCCGGCAGGGGGAGACAAGCAGACACAGAAAAGCGCAAAGCAAATGAACACAGTGAGCACAAGCAGCAAGGGTGGGATATATAAATAAATAAAAACAAATCTTAAAAAAAAAAAAAATGTGCTGCTTCATTCACTATCAAGCACTAGTTTCCAAAATTCTGCTCATCAATCTGCAAGAAGGTTTGGACTCATTATCAAGGTAGTCAATTGTGTGGAAACTTAAACAATAACAATATTTCAAAACCTAGTTCTCTGCCTTGCTTTAAGATTTGTTTGCCAATTACAAAGTTATGTTCCATACTGAGCTTTGTTGGCTATCAAAGGGAAAGGAGTTTGGCTGGATTAATGAACTGAAGACTAGCGTTGCTCTATTTGTGAAAAGCCACAAAAAAGACCAGCTGCTTCAAAAACTGATCACCCTGGAAGAGCTTGGGATGTAGCAGGTCATCAGAAGCTGTTAATGCACTGAACTTGAAGCTTCAGGGGACACCAGTATTAACGTCACTGCTCATTACAATAAGTACATCAAACATTCTAGCCAAAATCCAAGCATGGATACGGAAAATTGGTACGAAAATGCCTTTCATTTTCTTATTTGGATGATGCTTTCAAAGGCCTCCTCACTCATCTCCCTGATTCCACTCTGGCATCTATTCTCTCTAGAGGATAGATCTTCTTGATCTATAAATCTGCTCATTTAACTCCCCTGCTTAAGATGCTCCAAAGACTTTCTATCACACTTACAAGGAAATCCAACCTCCTCAAGCCAGCCTACCATATGCTCTCAGAGCTCAGCTCCCTCCACACTCTCCCTTACTCATCTAGTCACACTTTCCCTCTTGTTACTCCTCCACGCTCATTCTCTCTGGGGTCTTTTTCACTAGCTGTTTCCTCGTCCTGCAGCATGGCTAGATTAATCTTGGCTTAAATATATTTGGCTTAAACATCACCTCCTCAAAGAAGTCTTCCTCGACCAGCCACCCAGTCACTCACTGTTTAACTTAACTGTATTCGGTCCAGTTTATGCCCCACCACAGACCCGCAACACACACCTACTCTACTTCCCCTGCCACTCTGGGTCTTCAGCCACTTGCCTTGCTCCCTGCCAGAGCAGTTTTAGTGACAAGTCACTACAGTTCCCTCAGTCATAAAACCCTGTCCTAGGTCACCACTGCAGCCTTCAAAGGCCAGGGAGCCCCCCCAGACAGGGCCAAGTGATAAGGAGAGACCACCAAACCCACCCAGTGGCTGGTCCAGACTGGCTCTGGTTTCCCCAGAGGCTGCCTGGAGGGAAGTGCAGGGCAGTTAGCACCCTATGGCAGAAACTGGAGATGGCACATCAGTTGCTCAGCCTTGCTTCCCCACCCCTCCATATGCTGTTCTGAGGGCAGGAACTTCATACAGACTCTCTGGAGACATCTTACAAGATGAGCATCTAGCTATATTTGTTCAAACCTGTGGCCAGTTTGGTAATGCATTCTCTTGAATTGGCTCTCCGTTCTTCCCTGCCTCTATTCCCTCTTCCCTCTCCTCCCCTCTCCTCTTGCTTCTCTGGTATTGCACCCCCCAACAAAGCATTATCAGGTAAGCTTTTACCTCAGGCTCTGTTTTCTAGGGTAAAATAGGGACACATTTTAATTCATTTCCTGATCATTTCTTGTTTATTTCTTTGTTTATATGTCTATTTTCAGCCTCCCTGACCCCTGTTCCACCCCCAATCCAGTCTATCTAAAATGTAGAACTTGGAATTTATTTGAGTACAGACAGTTTATTGTGCTCATTTCACTTTAAAGAGCACATGATAAATAGTAGGTGCTTAAAAAATAATTTTTAATGAATAAAAAGAACACAACAGTACAGCATCTCCCAGCTATGTGTGCCAATCTGCATAAAGGCAACTAGAGATTCAATGTGACTCTGTTTTGTTTATTGCTGTATCCCCAAAGCCTAGCACAGTACTGGGCACACAATTGCTCTCAATAAACGTATTTGGCTGATTAATGAGTTCAAAAGCATTCGCAAGATTAATGACTACAAAATATTGGCAAAAATAGGAAGAAGAAATCACTAGAATCTCCTAATCACAACCTGTTCCTGAAAGCAAGTCAAAAAAGCAAGCATCAATATGTGGGAGAGTAAATAATAGAAGCAAAAAAACACAAAACATTTAGTGCTTCATGAAAAAGTATTATATAAGGTTAAAAATATATGCTGACAAGTGCTTGTTCATTAAGAGGTCTAAAAGAAATTTTTTAAAAAGTGCTGGATGCCCAGGCCCTGGACTCCACATGGCCACACAAAATAAAGCTGATTCTTTTGAAACAAATTGAAATCCCACAATAGTCAGGATATCAAAGTACATGATTATTGTCCTTCACAGAAGGTTTAAAAAATCAAACAATATCTGTTTTGTTGTTCACCCGGCCAAGGGTTTATGGTCTAATCACTAATCATTCATTACTAATATGATCAAAGCCATGAGAATCCATCCCCACCCAAATACTGGACAATTTTATCTTTATTTACCATATCACAGTAAAGAGGGAACCATTAATAAATACTGATTAACCCATTTGTGATGATCATGCTTGATATTATCATAATTTATATAGCACCTGCACTTAAACTCATTTAATCTTATGACAACCTTGTAAGGTAGGCATGGCTCCCCAGTTTATAAAAATAGATACAAATAATCAAATAGGTAACAAGACATAGTAAGTGGCTTCCCACCACAATTTCACTCTTCCCACTCTATCATGGCAGCATTTCCAGGCACCAATTTATGAGAAGCATATTATCCATTGCAATGACATGACTATGTCTTCATTCAATCATTCATTCATTCATTCATTCAACAAGAATTATTTTCTTTAGTGTAGTCACTGTGTACCAGGCACTGTTTTAGAGATTTAGGATGCCACAGATAACAAAACAATGCCCCTGCTCTCATGGAGTTTACAACATTCTAAACAGAAAGGCAGACAAAAGGAAAATAAAGTTGATGCCAGAAAATGTACAGTTTTGAGACGATGTTGATGAAACTAATTCAAGAGCCAAATATGTCATTTTCAGTAGGCCCAAGAGGCTCGATTATTATAATTCCCAAACACCCACTAAAGTTGACCAACATAATGAGTGATCATGAAGGGCTCCTGATGTCGGTATCACTTCTAGAGGATTCTATAAATGTAGTGACCTGTAACACAAGATGCTTGCAAATAATGAGCAGCTTATTTTAAAAGTATGTTCCACCAAATCAGTGTAAAGAATATCAGATGGATTCCTTATCTAAAGCGCTAAAGATAGCACATTATTTACCCCACCAGTCAGCTCTGAATATCATTAGAAAGAGTTATTTCCTGTGGGCCTGTTATGTACCAGATTCACGTAAGATGATTAACATATCCATTTACTCACCCAAGCAACCAAAGTAGTTGGATACATCATTTCCATTTATAGATGAGGAAACTAAGGCTCGGAAAGAATAAATAGCTTCCTCAAGGTCACACAATTATTAAATGGTAGATCAAAGATATGAGCCAAGATGTGACACAATCTCTGCTTTCTCTCTGGTGTTATTATACTTCAAATGTGAGTGTTTTAACCTATAGAGCAATGTAATACCCGTGTCAGTCAGTCAGTAAATATATAATTCTCCTTTCATTCACAGCAGGAAACATGCTGATAATTGCATTGTAATTTATATATTCTGTTCATGGACAAAGTGTGTGGGTTTATAGGAACTCCTAGGAAGGAAAACATTCTGAAGACGTTTATTCTATAAGGGAATGAGAGTTAGGAGTCATAGAGGCACAAAAACGGTCCCATTGTTATCTGTCAGATTTTCAGCAACACTCCATGTGTCAAGCAGAGATCAGAGAACACAATACTGAATGTGTTCAATCTATTAAATTGATAGTGAAAGCAAAATAGTGCCAATAATTATTCAAGATAGTGCTAGTCACTGCATACATGTGATTCATTATCAAAGTGCAGAATAATATTTAACTCTACTTATTTATCCTAATTCTATTTAAGAAGACTTCTATTAGAGAACATCTAGGTTGTGTCCAAATTTTAATAAGAAACACTGTTCTAATAAAAGACATTTAACATTTAGTTTTAAATATCTGTTAAAAATAAATCCATGTTTTGATATATAGTGCCAAATCATCCTCCAGAGTTTGCCCTGATTTACACTCCTGATTCATACTCTCAACCAACTCTAGGTGTGAGCAAACTTTTTAATCTTTCTCAGACTGTTAGGTAAAAAGTTATATCTTATTTTGATTTTCATTTTTAAATTATCTATGAGCTCAATTAACATACTACAATATTTTTAATGGTCAATGTGTTTATTTCCTTCTGTAAACCTAATATTTATATCCTTGGCCCATTTTTCTATTGTCCATCTATTTTTAATAAACTTGAGAGAGCTCTGTATGTTTGGAAATTAGCCCTTTGTCATACGTGTTGCAAATATTGTCTCTAGTTTATTACTTGTCTTTCAATTTTTACTTTCCTACTTTAATGATAATGATTCTAGTAGTATAACATTTAGCATGTTATTGGCTTAAAATTTACATGTATTCGTCATGCCCAAGAAGTGAATATATACATTATCATCAGATATTTCATTTTAACAAATGCCTTTTCAACACATGAGAATGTCATAAGGTTTTTCTCCTTTGGTTTGCTATTACAGTTAATTACAAAAATAGATTTTCTAATAATAAAACAATTCTGGAACTCCCAGAAGGGACACTCAGGAGACTTGGGGGATTTGAGAAGCTCATTCCCGTTATGCCATCAACTTACTCCTTACACCTTACTTAGCACCTGTAATTAAATAGAGGCCAGTTCTCTCTAACATTTTGTTGTGAAGACCCCCACACAACTTCTCCAACTGGGCCAGGTTGAAGAATAGTCTACAAAGACCCTGGGGAGGGTGGGCCCCACCTACCAGCTTCATCTCATACTCCCCATCTGTTCCCTCAGTCTTGCAGTCACATACAGTCTTTTAGGGCTGCCGCTGTGCTCTGCTCCCTCCTACCACAGGGTCTTTGAACCTGGTGCTTTTTGAGTCTAGACTTTGCTTCCCAGTCCCAGCCCCAATTAGCAGTTAACTCCTATTCCTCATTCAGATCCCAGATAAATCATTTCCTCAGGGAAGCCATCACCAAACTCCTTGACTAAGTAATGTCTCTGTGTTATACACCCTCCTAGCCCCTCCACATTGAAGCATTCAATACTATCATGGAGTTACACTGATTTGTGTGATTCTTTGAAAAATGGTCTAGCTTCTTCATGGAAGACTATAAACTCCATCAGGCTAGATTAGGTTCCCCAACTTTAAATGTCTGGATTCAGTTTTGTTTTGTTTTGTTTTTTTTTAAGTAAACTCTGGAGATGGTATAGTGAGGAAATAAGTGGGAAAGGTCTGAAAGCAAGAAGAAATGTTTGGGTGAATTCTTAAGACCATAGATGAGGATGGTGTAGTATAATGAGAAGAAAAGAGTGAACTGTAACACAAACTGAAAAAAGAAGAATCAAAAGGTGATTCAATATGGGGGTAATAAGGATGGGAGGTGGGTAAATGGTCTTAACATTAACAGAAACTAGGAATGCAAGGGGAAACCAGGTTTACAAGGGGAATGTTCAGTTTCTGTGTGTTTTAAGGTAGAGACGCAAGTAAAACTGCTATTGTGGGGAATGTAAAAGAAAGTTAAACATAAAATGACTAAAAGAAGGTTCAGCAGTAGTGAGGACTAAGGAGAGATTAAATGGCATAAATGTGTTGGAGAAGCACTCAGCCCAGCCTTGTGACTTTGATTTACAATGTTTAGAAATCCAGAGAAAATAAAGACAGGGTGACAGGGTTGTGAATTGTGCCACAGACAGGAGACTGCAGAGTTGACATTGCTCTTGTCCCTCCATGTGAGAAGTAAGCTAAGAATTCACTAGGAGTTCAATCAAATGGTTTGCATACAGATGCCATAGACAGTTGTACCAATTATGGGGACTCCTATTCATATTATTGATTTATAATATGAAAAATCATATCCATAGGAAATAGATATTAAGGGAAGTACAATATATAGTATAGTTAGTACCAATTTGAGGGAAGATTTGGATAGTTGGGGTAGGTATTTGTACAGTGAAAAAAGCTCCAATTACAAAGATATGGCTCTGGATTGAAAATTAAATTGATCGCTTTTATACCCACCTTTTGAGCTCAAGAAACCTCTTGGGTGTTTCAGATCTGTTGCCTCTCAGGAAATGTAGTGCTAGACAGTGAATAAAATGTTGAAATGAATTTACATTCACTTCTTCTGCCTGGTGGCCTCTTCTACAAAGAAGACCCCAAGATTGGAATATGATAAGGAGTATGAGAGAAATTCCACGGGGGTAAGATGTAAAGAAGTTGTACAAGTTTGCAGTCAGTTTAAGAGCTCAGGAATAGAGAAGCTCTGAGATGACTCAGGTTCAGTGAAATGCAAATGGTCAAAGGAAGAGTTATCAACATTAATTTTGAAGTTCTCAAGGATAATGGCAGATCATAAATGAAGAGAAAATTTGTGAATCAGGTGAAATTACCAAGAAAGATGCAAGAGTGCTCTAAAGGTCCCATGATAAAGTAAAAAAGGTATGTAAAGATTAGTAGAGATGAGTAGTATTAATTTTTTAGGAGAAAAATTTTATTGGTTGATGGTGGTACAAGGTAAGTGGGTGGGCTCTATGGGTGTTTATTTCATAGTAACCTGGGTGGGGCCGAGAATGGATGGAAAAGCAAACTCCATGAGAGAGTGATATCTGTGGAGGGTTAAGCTTCAATTGAAGTGATAAAGGATGGAGAATGTGAAAGCTCTGCTCCCATCTAGTAGGTCTTCTCACAATACTGAGAATTCACCCTATTCATTTCCATCCATGTGCCTTTGTTTGACCATATATTTTCTTTTTTTTTAATTTAGTTTTTTTAATTTTTAATCAAAATTTTTTAGGATACATCGATTACATAAATGTTACACAGAAATTTTAGGGGTACCCATATGTCTCACCTCCCATACCTCCCACAAGCCCCCACACATACATCCGTCATCAGTGTGGCACATCACTTGCAATAGATATACACATTTTGGGGCTTTGCCGCCAAGCATGGACCACAGTTCAGACTG
>PVKH010017969.1:0-15266 GCA_004027955.1 Chaetophractus vellerosus | reverse complement strand
CAGAATGGCAAGAATATTACATTCACCCGAAATGTTGGTGTATGAAATGGGTTTGCCAACCATGCTTATTTAATAGGTTGGTTTTTCTCCACCTGTTAATGAAATGAAGATCTTCTTTCATATTCTACTCTGTTCCTGTTTTCACTCCATGTGTTCCCTTTGGGTTATTGTATTCATTCTCATAATTTTAGCCTGCCACATGTTCAGTTCCCCTCTCAGATGAGGAGGGTTATAGGGCAGCGGACTACGTGTGGTGTACTGTACAACTGGACTGGGTTTGGGACTAGAGAGAACCTAGGATACTTTGAAAAGCTGGGAAGTTGAAAACAAAGTTGTTCAGACAGGGAAGGACAACATGGTATGGCTATATTATCAGGCAATGCCCATATTCTGGTGATGATTTTCAAACTTGGCTTTCCTCAATCATTCTTTTGAATATTGAAGCAATATATACAACTTCTAAGTGGACATCTTATACTTTATGACCAATAGGAAATTGAATTTCAACACGGCCTAAGTTGACATCATTGTTTCCCATTTCTCCCCACAGAAGTTCCTTTCTTCTGCACTCCGTCTCAATTAATGATAGTTTGAGCAAGTTTCATCAATTAGACATGCAAAGAAAAGAAACACTTAACAAATTGGTTTAATTCAATAAAGGTTTACTTTACACTTAAGATAAAAAGCCTGTAGATCTACATTATCTAGAAGTTCAAAGTAGCCAGGGCTAGCATCTCTGATATTATCTTGGCCTTTTTCTGTTGATGAAATATGAGTCTTTTTTGGTATTCTCTTTGCTATTACAAAATGGATTGGTATAATTTCTGCCTGTATTTATTTTTGCTTTGGCTTGGTTTGTTTTCTAAGGAAATTCTCCAGCAGATTTCTGCTTCTCTGTCATTGGTCAGAATGTTGTCAGAGGTCCACCCTTGATTACAAAAGTTAGTCTGAGAAAGTATTTAGCTTTTCCAGCCTTTCTAGAGTGAAACAGTGAGTTTGGAATGGTTGATGCATCATCCAGTCAGAAATCTGTGCCAAACAGGCCAAATATCCAAAGGGAAAATCAACGTCTCATCTTTGATTTACTTCTCGCTTTTCTTCCTTAAATAAAATCAATTAGCACATATTGCTTGTTGAATCCCTAAATACTGCTCAAATCTACCCTCCCCACTCAACTCCCATTTTCTTTGTTCAGGACTTCACTACCTCCTTTCTTCCAATACCCTGCATCCTATCTTAATCTTACCAATCTAGTCTCTCCTCTGGTATCTAAGTGAGCTATTTAAGTTGAAGGTTGCTCTTATTACTTCTATGACCAGTACCTAAACAAATTCTATCATCACTAGGATAAAATTCAAGCTCTTATCCATGATCATGATTATTCTTATCTTGATCCATGATCTCTATCCACATGATCCATGAGCATCTCTAACTTCCTTCTAACTCCTACTATCCTCGGCCTCATAATTCAACTTTTAGGAACACCAAACTGTCTGGTATTTCTCAATGTTTATAATGTTATTTCTTGCATTAAAATAAAATACGCATATTGTTCTGTGTGTTTTTGTTAATTTCCTTTAAAAAACTCTCCTTTTCCACCCAAGACACTGGCTAATCCAATCTCACCCACTAGGATGATAACCAGCTCTTACCTCCATTAGGAAGTGTTACATGATTTATCTTCACCTCCTATCCACACAACTGGGTCATTTGTACTTACATTACTTGATGGATTTATGTTTATATATCTGTTTCCCACACTAGACTGTGAGATACTTGAGACTGTACTTTTTAAAAATATATTTATTATTATTATTAAAGATACTTAGATTATGTAAGTATTACATAAAAATATAAGGGATTCCCATATGCCCCACTCCCTACATCTACCACATTTTCCCACATTAACAATGTCCTTCATTAGTGGGGTACATTTGATTCATTACAATTGGTGAAAACATTTTGGAGCATTGACACTAAGCACAGATTATAGTTTATTTGGAGTTTACACTCTCTCCCACACAATTTTGCAGGTTATGGCAAGATATGTAACGTCCTGTATCTGTCATTGTAATTTCATTCAGGACAATACCCAAGTCCTGAAAATGCCCCCATATTATATCTGTTTTTCCCTCTCTCTGCCCTCAGAACCTACACTGGCCACTGCCTCCACCTCAATGATATAATTTCTTCCATTGTTAGAATCACAATAAGTCTATAGTAGAATACCAGTAAGTCTACCTTTGTCCATAGTTCATTCCCCAATCCTGAGGATTCTGGGATGGTGATACCCACTCCACCTTAAATTGAGGGGTGGCTTCCCTGGGGCAGATGTATGAGGCTTTATTGCTTGCAGTTGTAGACTCTCTCAGTTCTTGGGATGATTGTTGTCCATCTTCATCTCCTTATTAGTTGTCCTGGGTGAGTCCAATGTACTGGAGAGTAGGTTTTGCAACTCTGTTGAGATTCAGGGCCCAGCTGGCACATGGAATGCCCACAGATTTTAGTCTCTTGGATGTACACCTATCAACCCTAGTACTAATTATAGGTTCAAATAGAATGGTCAGAAGAGCCATGTTTAGGGAAAGCATAACTGAGTCCATCTCTGTCACACTGGAGAACATAAATTCCAAAGTAGGGCCCTCTGGCAAGACATCAAACTCCTGAGATATCTGCCCTGACTATAGTGTCTGGATGTCTCCAGCACCTTCACAAGTCCCACTATTTGAGGTATGATTTACTTTGGCAGTCAATGGGATCCTGCTGAGACATGCATAAGCATAACCTCTGGAATGACCTCCTGACTCACTTTGAAGTCTCTTAGCCATATAAGCCCATTTGTCTTTACCTTTTCCCCCTTTTAGTCAAAGTCTTTTTGCAGTTGCATTGCTAGTTGGTGCTTGGTGGTAATCCCTCAGTGCCAGGGAGGCTCATCCCCGGGAGTCATGTCTCACACTGGGGGGGAAGATAATGCATTTATATGCTGAGTTTGACTTAGAGAGAGGCCACATTTGAGCACCAAGGAGGCTCTCAGGAGGTAACACTTAGGCACTCAAAAATACTAGGTTAAGTTTCAATTTCAAGATTGAAGGTTCATAAGTACAGTCTTCAATATTAATGGCCCATCAGCCTCCTTTATTAGTCATTGCCCATGTACTCAGGATTCTTGCTATTCCATTAGAGTATGTGGCAGAGCTCCCTAGGATGGGAATTTGATATTCTTTCAGTTATTGTGTGGATCTCCACCTACTGTGACAATTCCCTATGAACATTTGAACACATTTGCCTTATATGTGTGCCCAGGTGAACCTCCTCCCATGTATCCTCCATCACTGATACCCTGCACAAAAGATTCTCCCCTGTCATAGCTGTGACCCTTTTGTGATCCAAAACTTCTTTAAAAATGAAGGCAATGAAATAGCCAGATACAATTAATAAGAAAATGAAATAATAATGATAGTTTTAAAAATAAGAAATAAAATAGAAAAAAATTTAAAATTTGGAATGATAAAAATAGTGAAAAATATTAAAAATAAATAAATTTCTTTTTGACATTATGTCTTTCATTACTGTAAGATCTGATGTATGTATAGTGACATTGTCTTCCATTTATTCCCCCAGCATCTTACTTTTTTCATTTTGTCCTCAAAGACGTTTTAGGTTACAGAATAGTCAGGTGCAGAATATAGGGGATTCTCATATACCCAACATTCTCCCCCTTTCCCCCTTTCTCCTATTAATAACATTTTATATGTGGATGGTACATTTGTTACAATTGATGTAAAAATATTGAAACATAGTTATCAACCATGGTCAATGGTTTACATTACGGTTTACATTTTGGACCATACATTTTTATAAATTTTGATGAAATTTAACATGTCCTGTATCCATCACTGCAAAGTCACGTAGAACACTTACATGTACTTTACTTTATAATTGCTAAGTACTTATTGGCATAAGTTAAGTATTCAATAACTGTTAATTAGAAATGAACTGAATTCACTGATCTGGTCTTACATTATCTCTAGTTCAAGGACTCCATAACATGCATAATGATAGATAGCTTCATGGTAATAAAATATACTTTTGTCGCAGCACCTGGGCTGAGTTGAATTCTAGCCCTTGCTCATCACCAACTGTATTCCCTGGCAAGTTTTTTAACTTTAATATCTGAGTACCCTTATTTGTCAAAGAAGATTAAAAACTGTAACATCAGATAACCAAAGACAAAATAATTACTCAATGAAAGGTTTATTTAGAAGAGATGGAAAAAATGGTAAGTGAAAGCACGATGGAAAGTGTAATATGGATTGATAATGCAGGAATGATATTATTTCAATATTATTATCCTGTCCAGATCAGGTCTGTGTTCTTTAGGAAGTGTGAGCTGAAAAGCTGAGATATTCCCATCAGACTCTGCAGATGGACTTATGGATCAAGCCTCTTTTCTTTTCTAACTACCTTTCTCTCCTTCCAACCATCACCTGGCACATGTCTGATGATTAATGAGTATTTATAAAATGAGTGAATGAATGAGACTACATGAATGAATGACTGTGAAAGAATAAATGTTGCTTATATATTATCATGCCTAAAATTCAAGACTACTGGGTTATGATAGGTTTAATTATGCCTGATGGATTTAATTAATCAAGCCAGATATATTTATGTATTTTATAGTGCTTATCATTGTCATGAGAAATGCATTGAGATTGCATTGCATAGTGGAAAGTGCTCAGGTATTGAAGTCAAGTAGATCTGGGTCCAAATTCTAACTCTATTACCTATCTTGGGAGGTACTGTACTGAGGTGTTAACTACTTTATAATTAAAATTTGGGTGATACTACTTACTTCATAGTATAGTTGAAAGGATCAATGGACCTAAAATACATAAATTTCTATTCGTGCCTAATAGGGTAGAGGGTAGAGGCTCAGTGTTCATCAAGTTCATCTAAATATTAAAATATATCCTGTTTCTTCCAAAAGTTATAATGCTTCTATAGGCTACATGAGCTAACCTGAAGATTAAATAATCCAGAATCCCATTACTGACTAGTCTGGTTAAGAAGGAATTGACTGAAATGGGATGGATGCTGAATGTTACATAGCTAAGGCTACTTAATGGGGGGGGGGATGAATAGAAATGTGGTAGTTGTCTTCATTTGTCTGACTTATTTTTAAAAACCATCTCAAATCTCGCTTCTCTGTGAAGTCTCCCACAATACACATAGCAGATCAGCCATTTTGATCTCTGTGTTTCCACAACATTTGTTAAGTACCAGTGCTTGTCACATTTTGTAATTACACCGTTGGCGGGTATGCTGGCTAAGGATCCTTGAATGAGCGATGATGCTGTTCCTATTCTTCCCGAATTCCTGGAGTAACGTCTAATGCGTAACAGTGACTCAATAAATGTTTGTTGGATTGAATTGTCATGAGTAGTATATATCCTCATATTACCAAATAATATACCAAAACAAAAATACGTAATTATATATATGAATATTAAGATTTAGATTTTGATCTGGCCACATGTGATTTATCCATTAATCAGACACCACCCAAAAGTATTATTATTTGAGAAATATTTAACTAAACCTATGTAAAAAGATTTTGAAATTATTTGAACTTCACTAACCATAAAACTCTAAAAGCTAACATTAATGTTTATTTTAAAAAGTAATAAAATTAGCTTGGCTATACAGCTGGTGTGACAGCCCTAAAATTAGAAAACAAAATGGAATTTTGGTAGCCAAAAGATCTGGATTCTAGTTCTAGTTTAGTTGATAATTTCAACAATGCATTTGTTCACACCATTCATTCATGTATTTGTTCATTTGTCGTTTATTAAACACCTACTAATTTATAGAACTTGTGAAAAATACTGGGAATACAATATAGTATGAAACATAATTCATGCCCTCGAAAGGCTCACACAGCCTGGAGCAAGCATATAAAGAAGTATATACATTTAAAATAAAGTAGCGATTTCTGTGACAGATAGATGGACAAAATGTTGCTAGAGGCAGAGGAAGGATGATTACCTTGGAATCAGGAAACTTCATCCTAATCTTAGAGTCCTAATTGTGAAGTCAGGGTGTCATAAGTTCAATTATGTACCCCAGATAAACATGTTTTTAATCTTTATCCATTCCTGTGGGTTTAAACCCATCGTAAATAGGATCTTCTGAAGATGTTATTTTCAGGTAAGGTGTGGCAACCTGAATCAGGTTGGGCCTTAAACCAGATTACTGGAATCTTTTAAAAGAGGAGTGAAATTCAGACAGAGATAGCTATGACAAGAAGCCAGAAGTCCATGGAACCCAGAGGAGAAAGAAGATATCACCATGTGCATTGCCATGAGAGAGAAAAGTCAAGGACCCATATCTCCAGTAGCACAGAATGTCACAGTTTACAGGGAGGAAGCATTGCCTTGATGATACCTCAATTTTGGATTTCTCCTGTCCTCAAAACGTGAACCAATAAATTCATGTTGCTTAAGCCAACCCATTGTATGGTATTTGCTTTAGCAGATGGGAAACTAAGACACGGGGGCTGGATCAGAGCATCTGTAAGGCATCATCCATTTCTGCTCTGGTGCTAAACCGGAGCTCAGTGAAATATACTTTTCCCTTCCTTGCAGTTGAGAAACTCTGACTATCACACAATCACCCCTTCCCCTCACTGCCATTGAGTGGATGAGGTTAGCCCACTCCAGAGCACTGCGTCATGGAAAAGGAGCCTCCCTAACAGATTTTGGAAATTCACAAAATATGGGCTAAATCCAAGTTTAGGCTCCACTAATCACTGAATACAGCAAGAAGTTGGAGAGTATGCAATGAATGTATGAACTTTTAGGTGCTTGGAAAATTAGCACAAACAAGAATGGAGTAAATGTGCTTCTGTTGAGCTATTTGTGACTGGCATAGGCCTTTCACATATGTTATGATAATGTTGACAACAATCCTGAGACATTTTTTTAAAAAGGCTTAAAAGAGTTAAGTGAATTGTCCAAGAAATATAATTAGTAGATTGTGAAAATGGTATTGATTGAAGTCTGCCTAGCAACAAGTTCGTACAATTTTCATTATCCTATACAACCTCTTCTAAAAATACAATTCTTTCCATCTGTTTTAACATTCCATTTTTTAAAATTGGTGCTCTCTTCACTTGGCTTCCAATGACATTAGCAGTTTTCTCCTTTTAAGTCATGGTTTATCTCATATCAGCTAGAGAAACAGGGATGACACAAAGCTCTTCGTCTTTGTTCAATTTCGATCCTCTTCCTCTTTAATATTCATTTTTAGCATTTGTAAACTGAATCTTAAAATCACAGAGTTCCTTAAATAGTCTTCCAGAAGTAGCTACTTGAAGGTACAGATGGAAAATTCAAATATCTGACCATAGATTGACAAAGTTGGAATGGACCTTAAAATTAATTCAAGCATTCTTCTAATATTTGAGATACTCTTTCTATAACATCTCTGCCATATAGTCGTATAGCCTCTGTTTGAATACTTCCAAAAAACAATGGATTCTTTATCTCCAAGGGCAACATATTTTAATTTCTATTGAAAACTTCTTTGATTTGAAACACAATATGTTTTACTGAAATTTCCATTCATTGATCCTATGTTGACTCACCAATTTCAAAGACAATAAGTAAAATCTCCCCTTGCACAAAGGAGCACTTCAAATATATGCGTTCACTATTAGGTGTCTCTGAAGTCATTTTTTTTTGTCCAAGATAAGCACCCTTAGTTCCTTTACTCTTCCTGCCTGTGACAGTTCTGTCCCTGAACCATCCTCTGCCCTCTCTTCTGACGTGTTCCAGTTTACTCATCTTTCTGTGGAAGTGCACTTCTAACAACCAAATCCAGCTCTCCAGGTTTGGTATGACCAAACATCACGGAGGAAAATGGGACAACACTTCCCTTACCCATATCACCGTGAGTCTCATAAGAAACAAAGATGTGGTCAAATTTAGGTGAATATCCCCTGAATGACCACAGGGCTCAGCACATAACAGGTGCCCAAACATGCTAAGATGGGCATTTCTAGATACGCTACTACCATGAACCCAACTTACGGTAAAATAACTTTTTAATAGCTACATCACACTTGTGTTGCAATCACGGTCAATCCAAGTGTCAGTGTTTGCACATACACTACAGTTTTTGCCTCCATCTTACACTTGTGTGTTAACCCAGACCTTCTGCTGTGGTTTGGATTATGTCCCTTCAAAGGGTATGTTGAATTCCCACTCCCCAGTACCTCAGAACCTGACCTAGAGAATGCCATGGATTGCTAGCAAGCCAGTACAGGAAGCCAGGAGAGAGACATTGAACATATTATTCCTCACTGACTCCAAAGGATGCATGGCCTGGCCGACACCTTGATTGCAGACTTCTAGTCTCCAAAACTGTGAGACAATAAATATCTGTTGTTTTAACCCCAGTTTGTGATACTGTGTTACAGCAGCCCCAGCAGACTAGGACACTCTCCAAGAAGCAGGTGCCAAGACGGAATTACATCTGTAAGGGTTTTACTAAAGGAAAGTCCTGTGAGAAGAATGGGGAGGGAGCCTGGAAAGATGGGGAGGGCTGTCAGAACAAGACAGAAGTATGGCTCAGAGCGAAGGAGAGTGAGAAAGGGGGTGAATGGAAGTGTACTAAATTGCCGTGACCTATAAGGAAGTCTCAGCAAGGCTGTTGGGGAGTTCTCGATCCAAAGCATTCCTGGATGTGCCTGACATGCACGGTGATTGGCTGGGAACAGTCTGCAGCCAGTGTGAGCTGTGCTCAGGCACAGCAGTGCATTTCAGAGTGCAGCGGCTTGGTGCTTGGGCACTTACACTCCCTGTAGTTGGAGCTATGTGAGGTTCATTTTCATGGCTTGCACAATGGCTAAATTAGTCTTGGGAACTTAAGTACAAGAATTCACATTTATTCCTATTAAATTTCATGTTGGTCCTTCTTTCCAACCCAAGAATATCCTTTGGCACACCGTACAGTTTAATGTTAGCTATAACTTTAATGACCATCTCTATGCCTTCATCCTAGTTACTAGAAGAAATGTTGAATAGGACACATTTCTCTTCACACCTTCAGAAATATGCTTCCACAACAACGGGGGCCACTGTTGAGTGGCTTCATGGGCTAATACTGAATTAGGAACGTGGACCCAGCTGTGTCACTACCTACAGTCCACGCGTCTGAATGACAGGCACTGTGGTAAGACGAAGTGGAAACACCTTGTGACCTTGAGGTGGACAGACCTGGGGCTGTAGTCCCGCGTTGTTACTCACCAGCTTTGTCACAATTTATTTGGTCAAATAAACCTTATACGGTTACTGTGAGACTGTAGGGAGATTTGATCTATGTTTATGTCTATATCTATATCATATCTATAATAATCTCTTACCTAGAAGAGCATGCATCATATTGAGAGCTTTCCTCTTGTGCCACGTGCTTACTCTTTCTAGAATTCAGTGTTTTCATTTGTAAAGTGAAGTGTTTTACATGATGACTGCTAGAGAAACTTTCCAGTTAAAAAATTTAGTAGTAGGTTTGGAGAGGGAATAATATAATCACAACTTATCTTATTGCTCAGGGTGTTCGTTTTTACATTTTTTTTTTAAATTAGAGAAGCTGCAGGTTAACAGATAAATCATGTGAAAAATACAGCATTCTCATTAACCCCCTATTGTGGACACTTTGCATTAGTGTGGCACCTTTGTCAGTGTGTACTTTAGCTTGGAAGGACAAAATTCTGCTCCTTCATACTTCTTCGGTGATGCTTGAAAATTCTCTAAGGAAGTAACCTGCTTCACAGTTAAAACTAAGGCTTTAAATAGCTACGATGCAGGTTGAAGGGAGGCTCACAATGACCTTGAGGAAGCCTGAGAGCATGGCATTATTTTGATGAATTCAATATCATATGTAGTTTATGACTGGGCAACAGACTCTCAATAATTAAAAGTAACAAACATTTTTTGCGCTAAATCATGCAGGCTCAAGGCCAGAAGACAATGTTAAAATTTCACTTTTTTATCTAATTATTGTACAAGAGCTCACCAACAATAAAGTCAAATAGTCTTGAATGCAAATTTAATCTTCATGACTTATTGTTATAGATTAATCATCATGGAAGATGTAAATATGATATACTTTTCTAGTTTCTTAGATGTCATCTATTTAGTCTATTTATTAAACTGTCAGGAATCAGGCCACTTGTGGAATTAGTAGGCAGTAGACACTTTCTTATCATGGGGTGCTACTGAAAAAAATACTATTCAGAAAAGTTGGAATGACATGTCATGACTTTTCTATTGGTCTAAAATAAAAGGGAAGATGTATCTTTTCCAAGCTCAGAAGTAAAAATGAACTAGGTTGGCAAAATGTTACTTGCTGAATCTCAGTTCTTGTCTTCCCAGAGTTCATCAGAGTCAGGGTCAGCTCTAGGCTAAGTGAGGAGGTTGGTCCCATTTGCTTCTGGACTCTCCAGTCTGTGTTCTGACATTATTCTCCATGCAGATTTGCAATCCCAACCTGCCTTCCCACATGATCGCCACCCCCCACCATCCATTCTTCCTCATGGCCCCCCTGCTAGGTTAGCGCCAAGCAACAAGAATGCCATGGTGCCGTAAACGTGGTGAGCTTTCTGTGCAGCTCTATCTGGTGAGATTTTAAAGACACTAGGGATACTTGTTGTGTTCGTTATCATGAACTCTGGCTTCAAACTAACTGGGTTGGAACCCTGGTTCAACCAATGTCTATCCAAATTATATTTGTAAGCCTTTTTTTTTTCATGTGATAAATAGAAAACATATATTTCCTACCTTAGTGAGTGAGTTAAATGAGATAAGCCATCTTGCCCATGAGAAGATTAAATGAGATAACGCATCTAGAACACTTAGGATAATGACTGGCACATAGTAAGTGCTTAATAAATACTAGTTATTAGTAATCTTATTAAATTTCTATGTTATTGTGCTTCGGGTATTCTGCATTGGAAAAACATTTAGAGAGTTACCATTGTCTGCTCCCAGGCTGCAAGTGGCTTTTTCGTTTTCATGGTATTATT
Organism: Chaetophractus vellerosus; assembly: GCA_004027955.1. Taxonomy (NCBI): domain Eukaryota; kingdom Metazoa; phylum Chordata; class Mammalia; order Cingulata; family Chlamyphoridae; genus Chaetophractus; species Chaetophractus vellerosus. Next base: position 4,177 of record PVKH010017969.1, on the reverse strand, counting down.
TTTAACAAAAGTTTTCAATTTTATGAAAGTGAATTGATTAAACTTTTACTTTAATATTTATGCTTTTCTAAATTATTTCATAAATACAGTTCCATTTTAGTTTTATAAAGATATTCACCTTTCCCCCTAAACATCTTGAAGATGGACTTTCGACATTATATCTTTAGTCCACCTAAAATACAGAATATATGCAGAGCTGCCACAATTCCAAAATAAAAACACAAATCACTTAATACAAAAATGGGGAAAAGATCAGGCAACTCACAGAAGAGAAAAATAACAGGCTAATACATTCATTCAAAGATGGCCATCCTACTAGTAAACATCAAAATGTAATTTAAACCCTAGAGAGATGACAGTGATCAAATTGATAACAATTTAAAATGCCTGGCAATACCAAATTTTGGATAGGAATTCTCCAAGAAAGTCTTTTATGGTCTTTCTGAAACTTGCCTTGGCTCAGGCTGCTCTGTTCTGTCCCTGGGTTCTATTTTTCATAGACTCAATCTGCCTCATCTTCCTGTCTTCCATCTCCTTATTTAAAACTTTGTATTCTCTTCCTCTAAGTCCTGGAAGTCTGTTTAGTTTTTTTTTTCTATTTGACTATCCAATCAAGTGTTCATTGCCACAAGATGGTTTCAGTTGTGTTCTTATTTTTACTTGCAAATACATAAAAAATATTTGTATTTGCTAAATTTTCTCTCTTTGCTCAAACTTACAGAGTGAAGTCTATGTTGTATATTAACTTATAATCAAGTTGTAATCGCCATCAGAATCTTGGGTGAATCTCTGAACTTCATGTCTTTTAACTGCAAATGTATATTCTCTACTCAGTAATCCAGGAGAATGAGATGATTGGGGAAGGACTAGAACCTTGGCTATCCAAGCCACAAAACTCCCCTGGCTGCTATTTTTTCTCTGCCTGTGATGGAGTCCTGTGTTAAGGCACAGCCTCCACAAACCTGGCCTTCCTTTGGCTGTCAGTATCCCACCTGCAAACCGACCTCCTTCACATGGATCCTACCAGCCTGAGGCAAGACCCACTGTGTGTTGGCCCAGTATTGTATTTTGTTCCAGTATTTTATCATGACCTAGTATGTCTGTTTCCAAACCCTGCTAACTCACACTGGTTAAAGAAAGCCTGGTTGATGTATTCCCTCTGTGCCCTTTAGCCCAGTTCTCGCCCTGAATCCTCCATGTTTAAATATATGATCTGTCAGGATTTCTTCCACTGACTGCAGATGTGCAGATTTTACAGGAATGATAAATATTAGATAGTTCTTTCAGTTTGGTTCCATCTGCACCACATCCAGGAGCAAAACAATTAAGTTTTTCACGTGGCTGTCGCTCATGTCTATTTCAAGTGCTGATAGAGGTTTTTCCTATTAACCTACGTGAATCGTCTCAGTGGAAGCTCTGTGGTGGTTGGGGAGAAGGTGCTGAGCTATATTTACATCATCCTCTTGGTGAGAAGTATCTCATAACTTTTATCTAAGATTGCATTTGAATTTTAATACTATTCAATACAGAGCATAAAAAGCATTGTGTCAGGTGCTGGTATGTAAAACAAAATAAGTAAGTCACGCAATTTTTCCTGAGTAGGCAACAAACGATATTGTCAAGGATGTTACTTCAAACCTCATAGGACTCATGACCATTTGACGCAGGGTCACTATGGTTTCATTTCACTGCTTTCTGGCTAATGATTCCAGCTCTTTCTCTTGGTTTTGTAATGTCTTTGCCCTGTTGTTAGAGAAAGAGCTTGCTACCAGGTGCACAACTTGACAAGGTTAATGACATCCAGTGAGTTTTATTGAAAGTGAAAAAGTAAACACAGACATACATGAGCCATATTAATTTGAACTCCAATGAATCAGTAAAAAGAAAATAACTTTGAAATAAAGGAACAGGATAACGTAATAGAGTAAAATGTTTCAAATCAAACTTTGATGGAAGAATTCTAAATAGCAGATAGTAAACAGACATCTCTTCTATAAAAGAGCCAGTGGTATCCCCCTAAAAGACAGCAAATGGACATAACAAAAGTATGGCTTGGCATAAACAGGAAACTGTAAATATTATGAACATGAGTTCACAGAGTAAGGCCACTAGAGGAGTGTTATTTTCCCCCATACTTTGTTTTCAAAAATGTGATGTGGAATTGCTGTAATAAGCAAATAATACTTGAGAAAAAGGGAACATTTTGTTTCCTAGCTGATTCCATTTTGTGTGTGTGTAGCATGTTCCCTGGGTTTAACTTATAACCTACTGGATGATCTATAAGTATAACGAATTCTATGAAAAAAACACACTCAATATTCAGGCCACGCATTTTAGTTTGAATTGGTGTATTTTTTGCTTTTTGTATTCTTTAGAGGAGGAAGGAAAAATGTCATTTGTTTTATTCATTTCTCTGGACATATATTTTAAATAAAAAGCCTCCATCCATTTATTATTCCCTTGAAAAACTATTTCTTGAGGCTCCCATGTCAAAGGAACTTGTTTGGACTGTAGAGGAAAACCCATAGACCTCAGCAGTGTTAAAACACATACATAACAACAATGCAAAATCAAAAGTGAAACTTGACGTTGGAACTGTACAGAGAGCACACTGTGGGAGGTTATAAATTGTCACATCTATACCAGCCCAGGATTTGGTGCCTTGCAATAGGTTATTGAAAATTCTAATAAATATATTACATTGAAAACTAAATTTGTCATGTAAACTATTGTTTGCATTTAACAGGAATTTTCATTAAATAAAAAAGGCCCTAATTGAGTACAATTTTTGCTGGATTACATAGGCTTTGACTCATGAAACACAGTGGCCTCTTGTTTGCTCTTAAACTCTTTGCTCTTAAGCTTGTGAGCAGTGGGTACAATCCATCCTGAGAAGTGAATTTCCTTCAATTAAGGCTGTATATACTGAGGTATAGAGGAGGAACTCAGACGAAAGATGATTGTCGTGTATTCTATAGGTTAAATTACTCTATGGATATATGAACCAGGTAGTAGTAGTAATAATATTACTACCAGATAGTAGAAGTAATAGTATAATCTGCCTGACTACATGAAACCTAAATAATGCCACTAATTATGTCACTTGACTTAAAATTGGGAAAAAAAAGCAAATCCCTGTATATTTAAGACAGTTAAGATACTATCTGGGTTTTCTGCATGTTTCAGCTGAAATTATTCGAAACTAATAGAAGAGGATAGTACTATTAAATGAAAAGTCCAAAACAATTTTAAAATCTAAAAGTCTATAAGCATTTTATAGGCATAATAGCAATTGAAGTGGTCTGACAAGCGCAATGGTTAGGAGCTACGTACCTTCATGTACTTCAGTGGTTGTCTCTGTATTGTGGGATTGTAGTTATTTTGTATTTTTAACAATATACTAACATGTTAGTTAGGGGAGGTTGAACTGTGGCAATAAATAAATCCAAAAATACAATGACTCAACATAGTAGATTCTTCATACATTGTCACTTAACAGTTTCAAGCCGGTGTTCCCCACCAAGGAAAGCTCAGCTCCCTGTGGTGGTACAAGGATCCCGACTCCTTCTACCTGGGGTCTTTGTGTCTCCTAACATTCTCTCACAGTACTTGTCAAGCCAAGCAAGGGAAACATGATATAGTGGAGGCACAGTCACTTTTTAAGTAAAATTGTATTGAAGTATATCATCCATGCATGCACATACGTAAATAGTAAGCATATAGCTAAAGTTGTGAACTTACAAAACAAACACACATATCATCATACAAAGCTCCCACACATCACCCCAGCACCAAAACCTTGCATTGTGGTGAAACTTTTCTTACAAACATGAAATATCATAGTCAAAATATTGCTACCAATGATAGCTCATTCCTGCAACCCACCCGATGATTCACACCCTGTATTAATATTGTATTCCTGTTATAGTTCATGAGAACATGTTCTCATATTTGTCCTGTTAACTAAAATTCATCTTCCACCACTGGATTCCCTGTGTTATACACCTCCATTCAAGGTATACTCAGTGGCTCTCATTTTCACCACAGGGTTGTGCTGTCACTGTCTTGGTCAATTTTAGAATGTTTTCACTACTCCAAAAGGAAATGTCCCATAATGCCTTTTAAACCCCTATAGTTGCCTCTTAAAATTGATATAATATATTCTCTGCCATTGCTG
>PVKH010017968.1:0-15268 GCA_004027955.1 Chaetophractus vellerosus | reverse complement strand
TGTTGTGGGATCATTGGATTTATTTATTTTAAAGATTTATTTATTTTATTACATATCTCCCCTTTCCCCCTGCTGCGGCGATGCGCCGAGACTGGTCACTGTGCAGGCGCGGCTTTCCCCGCTTGTGGGTGGCTTCTGCTTCCATTCACGGCCGGCTTTCAGTTCGCGGGTGGCTGGCTGCACTCCATTCGCGGGCTACCTGCCCTGCCCGTGGCGGCTTTTGCCCTGTCCGTAGCAGTTTTTTGCCCTGCCCATGGCGGCTCTGGCCCACCCATGGCGGCTTGCCATTCTCAAGGTGGTCTGCCCGCTAGGAGAGGTCCCCAGGAACCGAACCCGGGGCCTCCCATGTGGTATGCCAGTGCCCTATCCACTGGGCTGTCGAGCCGGCCCCGGATCATTGGATTTAGAATCATTATTTGGGGAAATTTAAAGCATGGTGAGTCAACCTGGAACCCTATCATAGGGAACCTTAAGTTTCTGAAACTCTCTTCCATCTTAATAAACTACTTGAGGGCAGGACTATGTCTGCTTATATTTTTTTCCAGAAAGTAGTTAAGGTGGTTCATATCTTTACTAGTCATGTATCTGCTGCAGCTTCTTGAACATACTAAGGCACTCAGGAAATATTTGCTGAAAAAATTAAAATTAATTTTTAATGACATGGCTGTACTTATAAGGAATTATTTTATCATAGATTTGGAAAGATTCCCTGATTTCTCTTGTGCCATAGTTAATTATTACCCTACAATGCCTTTATCAAATTTGTGTCTTAATAATTCTTTCCTGTTGTTCAGTAACATTCTGGTTTTGAAATAGATCTAAGCAGAGCAGCAGCTGTTTTCCCTGAGCTTAGCTTACCCCAGTCTGGGATTCATGATAGTAGGACATATATTTGAAGTAAGTATGAGAGGACAAAATTTGTGATTACATTTAATGGCAGACATTGGAGCATGAACTTGATCCAGTAGATAATAGCTACCTCCATCAACTTATTGTCTTTCTAATCTTGAGAAGGCGAAGTCACATCTTACACAGTTAGTTAGATTCTAAAGTCAGCTCTGAATGGACTTTAAAACACTTAAGTCACCTTCAAAGAATAATATATATGATTTTTGTGTTTCCATCCTTGTACAATACTTCTTAGGCAAAATAAAATTTGAGAGCCTCATAATAGACTTCATTCAAGGAACATAACATAGAAAGTTTATGTATTTTAGTGTTTCTCCTTCACAGCATGATTTTCTCTATTCTGTTTTAATATTAAACTTGTATAATCTTAATATATATTGACATGTTAGTAGAATTATATATGATGGTGATTGAATGATATATATATATGAAGCACTTTACGCAGAATCTGATATACAGTAAGTAGTCAGTAAATGTTAGATTTGAATCTAAGTCTTTTTTTTTTTTTAAAGATTTATTTATTTATTTTATTACATATCTCCCCTTCCCCCCGCTGCGGCGACGCGCCGAGAGTGGTCACTGCGCAGGCGCGGCTCTCCCCGCTCGTGGGCAGTCTCTGCGTCCGTTCACGGCTGGCTTTCAGTTCGCGGGTGGCTGGCTGCGCTCCATCCGCGGGCGACCTGCCCTGCCCGTGGCGGCTCTTGCCCTGTCCGTGGCAGCTTCCTGCCCTGCCCACGGCGGCTCCGGCCCGCCCATGGTGGCTTGCCACTCTCAAGGCGGTCTGCCTGCCAGGAGAGGTCCCCGGGAACCGAACCCGGGGCCTCCCATGTGGTATGCCGGCGCCCTATCCACTGGGCTATCGAGCCAGCCCCTGAATCTAAGTCTTGCTTGATTAGATCTACAGACAGTCTTGTTCTTTGAACAGTTATAGGGAAGACCATGGTTGGAGATAAACTGAAAGGTGTAGTGTTAAAGCCAGAATCCTAAACGCTCTGAATTTCTCTTTTATCTGCCAAAGTGAGTTCCTGAAGGTATAAAGCAGATGCAACTCCATATACAGTAATGTTCATTTACTGAACATTTCAGCTATACACACCATTTCGCTAGGTATTTAAAGAGGAATGAGACATGGTCCCTGCCTTCAAGGTGAAAAATTTGTACCTGTTCTTGTACAAGTACTTTATATAATCTCCCAGCAGTCCCTGGGCAATTAAAGGTACTCATGTTATATATGGAACCCTGGAAATTACAGAGATTACTAACTTGGCCGAAGACATGACAGAGCCAGGGTTGGGTTCTAACTGAAATCTGCCATGACTGGCTTCTCTATGTCTCGTTGTCCAACTTTCCTCTTCTTAGCCAGTCATTGGATTAGGGGCCACCCTAATTCAATTTGGCCTCACCTTCCTAACATCGTCAAAGATCCTATTTCTAAGTAGGATCACATTCACAAGACTGGAGGTTATAATTGAATGTATCTTTTGGGGGGGGGCACAATTCAGTCCATAACATTCCATGCTCTTGCTCTCCAAAACTCATGTCTGTCCCATGTACAAAATACATTTACCCCATCCCCACAGCTCCAAAATTTTTAAGCCATCTAACATCAGCTCTAAGTCCAATTTCACATTTTCTAAATCATCTAAGTTAGGTATGGATGAGATGCTTAGTATGATCCATCATGGGGCAGAATTCCTCTCAATCTGCATACCTGACTAAAATAAGTTACCTGCTTTCAAAATATAGTTCTGGAGGTTAGAAGTCCGAGTCCATATGTTCACAGGGCCTTCTTTCCTCTCCACTCTGTGGGGTGTAGTATATAAACTCTCTGAGCCTTAGTGTCCTTGCATGTAAAATGGTGATGCTAGTGTCACAGTGTTGTGAGGATTAACTGAGTTTGTGAAGTGTTTAGTGTAATGCCTCGCACAAAGTAAGAGTTTGATAAATGGGTAAGGATTTGATAATTATGTCAAATATTAATTTTTTGAGTACCCGTAGTCATTTTATTACTTTGCAGAAAGCATTTGCAAATATTTTACTTGGTAAACAGTATTGAGAAAATTCCTGGGACTTGACCATCACAAGAATACTTTGTGGAAGGCTCAGAAAAGAAGCTAGTTATTTCAAATTTTTTATGTGATGATCTACTAGAGTAGACATTAGTGATATAATAGAATCACTATGATATGCAATAGAATCCCTGCCCTCCCCTTCAGGAGTCTTCCTTTAAGGAGACAAGCAGGCCATAAGCACAGGCTCTTATAGGGTATCTGTATAGAAAGAATAGTGACAGTGCCAGCAGTAAGTGTTAAGAAGTTCAGAGAAAGTAAAACTCACTAAGAGCTGGGAGTTGGGGTAGGCTTAATAAAAGAGGTAATTCTTGAGGCAGAGTAGAATCAAACTTAGAGGAGAAGAGTGGCAAAAACATTCCGGGTAGGGAGAACCTGGTAAGCAAGTTTGTGCATATATTCTTTGCACATTCTTTGCACATTCCTGGAGGCAGGTGTAGGTATAGGGCAGACATTTAGGGGAGAGGGATAGACAAAGGAGTGATTGTTGATTTGGGAATCATCTCCATAGAAGTGTTTGCTAAAGCCATATGAGTGGATTAGGCATTTGTAGATCAGAGGGCCCATGACTAAGACTTTGTAGGAGGCAACAGGAGAAAGTGGAATCATTGAAGGAATTAAATAGGGGCCTGGGAGACCACAAGGAAAATCAGAACAGAGAAATCTCAGAGGAAAGGTTTTAAGAAGAGAGTCTAGGAAAATTGAACACAATAGGGAGGTAAAAGAGACTTAGAAAAGGTCATTTCATTTTTTAGTAGATATTAAAAGTATTTTCTAAGCTCTTGTGAAAGGGTCTTTTGTCAGACCGAACCCAAACTGCAGAGCTTCAGCATTGAAATTCAAGAAAGTGAATTTTTTCTTTAATCTTGGTAAATGTTGCAACCATTTCTCAAGTTTTTCTTAGGCGGTTCTTTGCCATTTTTCAGCATCTTTGCTGAATTTCATTGCTTGTATTGTTTTCTATCTTTAGTTTACTTTTGAAACTAATCCTTATTTTCCTGTGGAATTCTGACAGTTTTTATGCTCTGAGGAAAAATAGTTTGGAATTTTGGATTTTATTTTGCAGCTCAAGGAATGTTATTAGTACATATTTAAATGACTCTTGAAATAAGGCTGGGTTAACATTTTATTTGTCATAGTTGTTTTGTTTGAGATATAGTTAACTTGAATAAACTGATTGAGAAACACTGGCTTCTGGGGAGATCTGTTGGTTTATGTTGAAAACTATTTACTTCTTTCTAGCATTAAACATTTTTTTTTAAATTGTGGTAACATATATAGAACATAAAATTTCCAATTTTAACTACTTTGAAGTGTACAGTTCAATGGTGTTAACTGCATTCATAATGTTGTGCTACCATCTTCGCCATCCATTATCTTTCTAGCACATTTTCTCACTTCAAGAAGTACAGTGCCTTTTGTATAGATGCATATACTAGTGTTTTGATTCAGTAAAATTGGCATTTACAAAATGAAATGGTATTTATAACATGTATCTGCCCTCTGCTGGTGAAAATGCTTATTGCTATTAAAACTCAGTATATTGTTTCAGGAAATTTCTTTGAATGTAATAATACTTTGTAATATCAATAGTGGTCATAAAATTAAATTGGGAAAAATACCTTATTTGTTTTTAAGGCATATATTCTTTTCTCCTAGTATAATTTCCCATTATTTGTCTAGTTAGTGCTTTTGAGAATAATAACCTTCTGTTTCTAATCTTCAGTGAGAAATGAATCTTTGAGGCATCCTTTTAAATGTGATATATTACTGTAGGTGGGATCTAATTCTATGAATGAAGAATCCAACTGAGCACCTGATTCTGTACCTGAGTGCCTCCTTCTAAAGCTGAAAGAAGCCTCAAGGCTGTTATAATGGAAAGAGTGCAACTCTGGATTAAGAAAGATTTCGGCTCAACCATTTGTAACTAGGGAAGCCCAGAACTGGCAACAGAAGGGCTCCTTTTGAATCAGGATAAGTTCTGAGAATCAGGAAGGTATAACTGTGCAGAGGTGGCATATTTTCATCCTTGTGATAGCAGAGAAGGAATTCCTTAAACCTCTTGAAGCCTGGAAAGTTACCTTAATCCATCTCTCCTCCCCTGGCCTCCTATTAGTAGTCCAGGGAAATCCAACTAATTCAAATATGAGCCAAAAAGAAAAAAAAAAGACATTTGTTTAGCATTCATGGAAAGGCACTATAAGAGCAAAGGTGAGCAACATACTTTGTTCTTGTTTTTTAACCATTATCTCCCAATTCATTCTTTTTTTTTAATTAGAGAAGTTGTGTGCTTATAAAATAATTGTGCATAATGTGCAGAATTCCCATACATCACCCCTCCACCAGCACCTTACATTGTTGTGGAGCATTTGTTATAGATTATGAAAGAACATCATTAGATTATTACCACTGAGTGTGGTCCATAGCTTGCATTTTTAGGTATATTTTTTCCATATACCCCTGTTATTAACAGCATGAATTAGTATTGTCCATTTGTTACAGTTCATGAGAGAACACTCTCATATTTGTACTGTTAACCACAGTCCGTCTTCCACCACATGGGTCACTGCCTTGTACAATCCATCCATAGTGTATACTCAGTGGCTCTAACTTTCAGAACAGAGTTCTGCAGTCATCACCACAGTAAATTATTTTTACTCTTTTTATTTTCCTCAGTATAATCTTTGCCTCAGGCATCAGATTTCTACTGAGCAATATGACATGCTAGAAGACAGTGTAGAGTAGGAATTGGCAAACTATGTATGACCTGCAGGCCAAATCTGGGTCATGGTGGGTGGGTTGTTCCTTTGCCTTATAATGTTTTGGAAGAATGCCTCCCTCCCCACTTTCACCCTCTTAGTGACTTCTGATAAGTTCCTTGAGTCAGTCCTTTCAGTCATTGCCTAGACAGGTTAATCAGACAAACACAGTTTGTGAGAAGATCTTCTCTACTCTCTCCAGAACCAGAGACCAGGTTGTACACTGAGAAAGTGGACTGATGTCTTATATTCAAGACTACCACTGACCCAGAGAGTGGGGTGGCACAACAAAAAAAATGCCACAAAACTTTCTTAACATCTTTGAGTTGCCTTTTTCTTGTTTGTATTTGTGTGATTGCTGTAAACCTTTGACCATGTTCTAGAGTTCTGACAGAGTTGATTCTGAAAGTATTTGCTTGATTTTTCAGTGTTCCTTTAGAGTCAAGGGTCCTTGGAGCTACCTACTCTGCCATTTTGCTGATGTCCATCTTCAAAACATTATTTTAGTAGAAAAAAGTATGAAGAGGCAGGTACTTTCAAACCTTTCTTTTTTCTGAAACAAACTTTTTCTAGGCTCCTTGAAGACAATAGTTGTATTTAAATTTATCTAGAACATATGTCTTTATGTAATACTTCCCTTTAGAGTTAATAACACATCATAGGAAAGAATGACAGAATTATTAATATTGCTATCCTACTGTTCCCACGAAAGCTAACAATGCTGACTAAATGATACAAAGCAAGTTAATCCACTGCATTAATCTTCCCCATTCTCTGAAGGCTCTATCAATTTGTGGAGGAAATCTTTTATGATATGCTCTTGATATATAAATTTGATGTTACATTGCTGACTGCTGGTATCACAGATGTTTTTCAAGTCAATTTAAAACATTTGATTATACTCTGCAGCATATTATTAAAACTGTCTGTTTCAAATATCATTTTGTTCTATTTTGTACTGTTGAAAGCATCTATTTATGTAATTATAGTTCACTATTCTCAAACAGGTACAGAATTTGGCTTAGTCTTTATATTTATTCTTCATGTTAAATATGCAAATAAAGTTAATATGCTTTATAAGGGTATTTGTTAAAATCTTGATATAGCACTATTTTATTGGTTTATTACAGTTATCACAGGAATTAAATGGGATTAGTCAGCTATTCCATTATTTGTGAACTTGAAAGACAAGAAAGTAGTTAAGGGAAGTGTATGTAGCTCAGTGGTTGAGTGCCTGCTTTGTGTGTACAAGGTCCTGGGTTCAATTCCTGGCACCTCCTTTAAGGAAAAAAAAAAAAAAAGAAAGTAGTTGAACTCTGCAGTTTATTCAGAATCTCATTTTAGCCAACAGTTTCTGCTTTTCCCTATATCAAGTCTTTTTTGGTATGTGTGAGCCAGTGGTTCTAATATATAGGTAATTAATGGTTTAAATTATTTTTCCCACTTCAGACTAAAAGTTGGTATAAATTAGACAGACATCTGAAGAAGGGAAAGAAGAAAATGCATGTTACTTTTTATTAATGTGTATTTAACAAAGCTGAGTGCAGATTCTAAATAAGTTGACTATTTATTGATTATATATTTTTCTTAACCTGTGACTTCATTCATTTCACTGGCCTGTTCCAAACTCTTCAGTGGTTCCTCATTGCTAATAGTATAAAATCAAATTTGGGAGTCAAGGCTTTCTTCAATCTGAATTCAGCCTATATTTTCACTTGTGCTACTTTCCTTTGCTTTCTCTTAGAACTAGATAAATCTTGCTGTCCACCAAACATAATGTATTTCTTCCTCTACATGTTTGCTTTTTTTTTTTTTTTCAATCCTACTGGAATGCAAAGTCCCTTTGCATTTGCTAGTGCCTCTGTCTATAACTCTCTTTTCCCTAAATAATCTGCCAGGCTGGTTCCTTGTCTACCTCAGGGCTCAGCTCAGATGATACTTTCTCAGTGTGATGTTCTATAACCATTGTATATAAAGTAACGTCCCTTCCTTTTCCAAAGCACTTCCTGTTCTCCTTTTCCAGTTTATTTTCTGCTTCATAGCATTTGTCACCATCTGATATCTTATACATTTTACAACTTGTTTGCCTGTCTTGCTCTGCTGGAATGTATAGTTTCTGAGGGCACGGACTGTAAATCCATTTCATTTCCCTGTAGTCTTCCTAGAACTTTGAACATTTTTTTTCCCTGAATGAGTGAATGAACAATTAAAGTTTTAAGTCTTTTCTGCTCATCCAAATCTTATACATCTTTTCAAGCCCGGTTCTGACTTACACTGTGTTCATGAGCTGCCGTTGAATGAAGCTACCTCCAACTAGTTCAGCTCATCATGACCTTTTTTCTTTCCTCCTTGGAACTCTTGGCATTTCTCTTATCTCAGTATGAGAGAGAATATTCTAATAAATATAATTGCATAAGATTGGGGTGGGCTGTGGTAAGGGAACATTCTATTACTTGAAATGTTTAAGGAGTGACAGGATGACCTTGACAGTAAAAGGAAAGAGGAGGTGGCATATATAGTGTTCTTACTTTGTGCTAGGTGCTTATATACTCCATGATCATTAGTTTCAAGGGATTGTATGATGAATTCTTGTTATTTTGTAGTTGTAGAAACTGAAGCTTAGAGAAGTCAAATAATTCATCTTCAGTTCCATAGTCATGAATGACTGATTGATGATTCAAACTATATCTTTTTTTGTAGATGAGCTATTATTCAATGGGTAACTGCTATATGAACTCAAGCTCCATTACAATTGTGTGAAGTGTGGTGGATTGGCATTTCTAACAGGTAATGAAGGCCTGAATGGAGCATGTGATTAGGAAGAGAAGAAAATTTTAGATAATGAAACAGTTAAAAATACCGAAAGGGAGAGAGAGGGAACAGATTTTATCATTCTGTTTAGTTCTTGGCCTGGTGATAGGTCAAGATTTGGACAACAGAGTTGGTAGGTTTTGTTTTGATTTCCCTAAAAAAACATTTGTTGTTGGGGTTTATTGCTCTGGTTTTTTGTTTGTGTGGTCTAAGTGATCTTGCTTAAAAGTTGAAATAAAAAGAATCTTAAGGTTGGTAGCTACTGTTTTAGTCAGCCACAGGTGTGCCTTTTGAAATATACCAAAGATTGGTCGGTCTTTATAAAAGGTATTTATTTGGGGTAGACGCTTACAGTTACCAGGCCACAAAGCATAAAGTTCTTCCCTCACCAAAGTCCACGTGTTGGAGCAAGACAGCTGCCGACGTCTCCAGGGTTCAGGCTTCTGGGTTCCTCTGTTCCCGAGGCTGCGTTTCTCTCCGGGCTTAGCTTCTGTTACCTCCACAAGTTCAGCTGTAGACCATGAGGCCCTCCATGCTTTTGCATCTCTCCACAAGGCCAGCTGTAGACTATCGGGCGAATGGCTCACTCCAACATCAGAACTGCTTCTGAAATCTGCTTCTCTCATCACTGCTGCCTTTTGTCTAGCCTTTTATATTTGAGGCCACACCCACCGAGGGGTGGGACTCAACATCCCACTGACGTGGCAGTTAATGCCCTAATCATAACTTAATCATGCCCAGATGAACAGATTAGTTTACAAGAATAATCCAATTTATATTTTTGGAATTCATAATTAAATAAAACTCTCAAACCATTACAGCTACCATGTTTAGTTAGGTTGTATATTAAAAATTAATACTTACCAAGTGCTTACTATGTGTCAGGCACTGTTTTATGTACATTATCTCATTTAATATTTTCTACAGCTGTTATCATCTAGTTTCTATTTTTAGCACCATTTCACAGATAAGGAAATTAAAGCTTAGAGAAGGTAGCCTGAGTTACCCAGCAAGGAAATGGTAGAGTCAGCATTTGAACTTGGGTTTGTCTGAATCTAGGCCTATGCTATTTAGTTAAGCAGTGGCCTGAACTTTGTCTCTGAGACACGTTGGGGAAAAAAAATTACATGATAACTCTACATCTTACATACATAAGACTGAAAGAAGTGTTTCTCAAAGAATATTTGTGCCTACTATAATATTGTATACTCTATTCTGTACTGTTCTGTTTATCCTGAAACATATTTCACGATCTATAACAGATCTTTATCTGCAGGTTGGAAAGCTCTGCTCTTGACAATCCCCAGACTTAATATAATACTAACCCACTTTTGTTTTTCCTTACTTCATTTTTTCATTCTTGTGCCTGCTTTATTATAACCACCAACTTGTATTCTGGTAGGAAAAAAATGTTTTGTAGTTTAAAAATGTCCTTTTTTCTCTGAGTGTATTTTTATTTTAAGTTAAAATCAGTAACTGAATTCCTTCTTTTTAGTGAAGATCATGCTTTTTCTTTTTAATTAGAGAAGTTGTAAGTTTACAAAGCAAAAATGCATACCATACAGGATTCCCATATTTTGCTCTACCACCAGCATCTTACATTGTGACACATTTGTTACAAATGATGAAAGAACATCTTCATACTATTACTGCCATCTACAGTCTATAGCTTATACTTGGTGTATTTTCCCCCAAAACTATCTTATTATGAACACCATATATTAGTACTATATATTTGTTACAGTTTCTGAGAGAACGTTTTCATAGTTATACTGTTAACTACAGTCCATCATTCACCATGGGTCTCACTGTCTTAGTCCCATGTCTTGTGCAATGCATCCAAAGTGTACACTCAATGGTTCTCAGTTTCATCACAGAGTTGTGCTGTCATCACCTCAGTCCATTTTAGAACATTTTCATTACTACAAAATGAAAAATCCCATTCCCCTTTATACCCCCCATTGTTGGCCCGTACCATCGATATAGTAGCTTCTTTGGCATTGCTGCAAAAATATTACATTATTACTGTTAATTATGATCTGTAAGTTACATTAGTTGTATTTTCCCCATATATCACTGTATTTTTAATACCTTGTAGTAGAGGAACAGTCTTGTTTTTGTACTATTAACCATAATTGTCATCTACCACTGAAATCACTGTTATAAGTCCCTAGAGTATCCTAAAGATTTCTTTTAATTGACATTAACCTCCCTAGACTACCCCTTTCAGCCACAGTCACATTTATAAATCAGCAGTTAGTTATACTCACAATAATGTATCATCATCAACTCTATCCATTTCCACACATTTAAAGTCCATTTTATTATACATTCTACATATATTCAGGATCAGCTCCCCCTTCTCAACCCACATTCTGTCTCCTAGTAACCTATACTCTATAGTTTAACTCCATGGGTTTACTCATCTTGTTTAGTTCATCTTAGTGAGACCATACAATATTTGTCCTTTTGTGTCTTGCTTATTACATTAAACATAATGTCCTCAAGGTTCATCCATGTTGTCATATGCTTTCCAACTTCATGTCTTCTTACAGCTGAATGGTATTCTATTGTGTGTGTGTGTGTGTGTGTGTACACACTCCCCATTTGTTTATCCATTCATAGGCTGATGGGCACTTGGGTTATTTCCATGTTTTTAGCAATGGTAAATAATGCCACTGTGAACAGCAGTGTGCAAATGTCTTTGCTTCTAGTTCCTCTGAATATATTCAATATATACCTGGTAGCAGTATTGCGGATCATACAGCAAATCTATATTTAGCTTTCTGAGGAACTGCCAAACTGTCTTCCACAGAGGCTGCACCACTTTACATCCCCACCAACAGTTGAGAGTGCTCCTATTTCTCCACATCCTCTCCATTACTTGTAGTTTTCTGCTTTTTAAAATAATAGTGGCTGTTTTGTAAAGTATGAAATGATATCTCATTGTAGTTCTTTTTTTTTTTTTAAGATTTATTTATTTATTTCTCCCAAACCCCTTGTTGTTTGTGCTTGATGTCTGCTCTCTGTGTCTGTTCGTTATGTGCTCATCTTCTTTTTAGGAGGCACCCCGGAACTGAACCTGGGACCTCCCATGTGGGAGGAAGGCACCCAATGGCTTGAGCCACCTCAGCAACTTGATTGTTGTATCTCTCATTATGTTTCCTCATTGTGTCTCTTCGTTGTGTCATCTTGTTGCATCAGCTTGCTGTGCCAGCCCATTGTGTCAGCTTGCTGTCTTGCTTGTCTTCTTTAGGAAGCACTGGGAGCCGAACCTGGAACCTCCCATGTGGTAGGTGGGTGCCCAACTGCTTGAGCCACATCTACTTCCTTCATTGTAGTTTTGATCTCTGTTCCCTAATAGCTTGTGTTGTTGAGCGTCTTTTCATGTGCTTTTTGGCTATATGTATTTCCTCTTTGGAAAAATGTCTATTCAAGACTTTCACCCATTTTTTAGTTGGGTTGCTTGTCTTTTTATTGTTGAGTTGTATGATCTCTTTATATAATATGGAAATCAAACCCTTATTTGGATATGTGGTGTATTATTCAGCCAAAGGGGTGCTTCACAATATATCAATAATTGGTCAGTCTTTATAAAGGGTATTTATTTGGGGTAGAAGCTTACAGTTACCAGGCCACAAAGCATAAAGTTCTTCCCTCACCAAAGTCCATGTGTTGGAGCAAGACAGCTGCTGACATCTCCAGTGTTCAGGCTTCTGGGTTCCTCTTTTCCCAGGGCTGCGTTTCTCTCCAGGCTTAGCTTCTGTTTCCTCCACAAGTTCAGCTGTAGACCATGAGGCTCTCTGTGCTTTTGTGTCTCTCCACAAGGCCAACTGTAGACTATCGGGTGAAAGGCTCACTAGTTTCCTCCTGGAGCGCTCCTCTCCAACATCAGAACTGCTTCTCAAATCTGCTTCTCCAATCTCTGTCTTCTGTCTTGCCTTTTGTACTTGAGACCACACCCACTGGTTATTTCGGGCCCCTTACCCTTCCAAATAAATTTGATAATTTGGCTTTTCCATTTCTGTAAAATAGGCTGTTGGGATTTTTGTTTGGATTGTATTTAACCTGTAAATCAGTTTGGGTTGAATTGACATCTTAATGATATTTAGCCTTCCAATCCATGAACATGAATGTCCTTCCATTTATTTAGGTCTTCTTTGGTTTCTTTTAGCAATGTTTTGTAGAATTATGAATACTGGTCCTTTATGTGCTTGGTTAAGTTTATTCCTAAATATTTGATTCTTTTCATTGCTGTTGAAAATGGAATTTTTTTTGACTTCCTCCTCAGATTGCTCATTAGTAGTGTATAGAAATGCTACTGATTTTTACATATTAATCTTGTATCCTGCCACTTTGCTGAAATCATCTATTCTAGTAGCTTTGTTGTCAAATTTTCTGGATTTTCTAGGTATTGGATTGTATCATTAGTGAAAAGTGAAAGTTTTGCCTCTTACTTTCCAATGTGGGTGCCTTTTATTTCTGTTACTTGCCTAATTTCTTTAGCTAGAACTTCTAGCAGAGTATTGAGTAACAGTGGTGACAGTAAACATCCTTGTCTTGTTCCCAATCTCAGAGGGAAAGCTTTCAGTGTTTCACCGTTGAATACAGTGTTGGCTGTGGGTGTTTCATATATTTGCTTTATCATGTTGAGAAAGTTTCCTTCTATTCCTTTTGGTGTGTTTCCATCAGGAAAGGATGCTGTATTTTTCAAATGACTTTTCTGTGTCAATCAAAATGATCATGAGGTTTTTCTTCTTTATAAATGTGGTGTATTACATTGATTGATTTTCTTGTGTTGAACCATCCTTGCATACCAGGGATGAAATCCACTTGTTTGTGGTGTATAATACTTTTAATGTGTTTTTGGATCCTGTTTGCAAGTATTTTGTTGAGGATTTTTTGCATATATATTCATTCGGGAAATTGGTCGGCGATTTTCTTTTTTTTTTCATAGTCACTTCATCTGGCTTTGGTATTAGGGTAATGTTGACATCATAGAATGAATTTGGTAGCATTTCCTCCTGTTCAATATTTTTGGGAGAATTTGAGCAAGATTGCTGTTAGATCATCTTTTCTTTTTTTTTTTCTTTACTGGGAGGTCCCGGGGATCGAACCCAGGTCCCTCCATATGGGAGACGGATGCCCAACCATTTCAGCCACATCCGCCCCCTAGATCATCTTTTAATGATTAGTAGAATTCACTTGTGAAGGCTTCTAATCCTGGGCATTTCACGTTTGGGAGGTTTTTGATGACTGTCTTCACTTTTTTTTTTTTGTTTGTTTGTTTGTTTTGCTTTGTTTTGTTTTTAGTTACTGGGAGCAAGGGATTGAACCCAGGACCTCATATGTGGGAAGCCAGCACTCAACTACTAAGTCACATCAGCTCTGTTGAGTTGGTTTTTTCATTTGTTTTACTTGTTTGTTATTTTTTTATAGGAGGCACTGGGAGCTGAAGCTGGGACCTCCCATGTGGGAAGCAGACATTCAACAGCTTGAGCCACATCTGCTCCCTGTTGAGGTCTTTATTTCTTCTAGGATCACTGTAGGTTGTTTGTGTGTTTCTAGGAATGTGTTCATTTCATACATGTTGTTTAGTTTGTTGGTATATTGTTCATAGTATCCTCTTTTGATCTCTTTTATTTCTGTGGGTTCAGTGGTAATGTCCCTGCTTTCATTTCTGATTTTGCTTATTTGCATCCTTTCTCTTTTTTCTTTGTTAGTTTCATAAGGGTTTGTGGATTTTGTTGAACTTCTCAAAGAACCAACTCTTGGTTTTGTTAATTCTATTGTTTTTTATTCTCAATTTCATTTATTTCTGCTCTAATCATTCTTTCTTTCTGTCATCTTGCTTTGGGGTTCGTTTGCTGTTTTTTTTTTTTTCCTAGTTCTCAAGGTGTACACTTAGGTCTTTGATTTGAGCTATATCTTCTTTTGTAATATAAATGTTTAGGGCTATAGATTTCCCTCTCAGCCATGCCTTCACTGTGTCCCATAAGTTTTCATAAGTTGTGTTCTCATTTTCATTTGTCTCAAGATATTTACATATTTATCTTGCAGTTTCTTCTTTGACCTATGATTATTTGAGTGTGTTTTTTAATCTTCATATATTTGTGAGTTTTCCTTTTTTCCATCTGTTATTGATTTCCAGCCCATTATGATCAGAGAAGGTGCTTTGCATAATTTCAGTCTTTTTAAATTTATTGAGATCTGGCTTGTGACCCAACATATGGAGAGAAAGCCATGAGCACTTAAGAAGAATGTATATCCTGCTGTTTTGGGGTATAATTTTCTATAAATATCTGCTACGTCTAGTTCATTTAGCTTATTATTCAGCTCTCTGTTTCCTTATTTATCATCTCTCCAGATGTTCTGTCCAGTACTGAGAGTGGTATATTGAAGTCTCCAACCTTTTTTTTTTTTTTTTAAAGATTTATTTATTTTATTACATATTTCCCCTCCCCCCCGCTGCGGCGACGCGCCGAGACTGGTCACTGCGCAGGCGCGGCTTTCCCCGCTTGTGGGCGGCTTCTGCTTCCGTCACGGCCGGCTCTTGCTTCAGTTCGCGGGTGGCTGGCTGCACTCCATTCGGGGGCGACCTGCCCTGCCCGTGGCGGCTTTTGCCGTGCCCTGTCCGTGGCAGCTTTTTGCCCTGCCCACGGCGGCCCTGGCCCGCCCATGGCGGCTTGCCATTCTCAAGGCGGTCTGCCTGCTAGGAGA
>PVKH010017967.1:0-15265 GCA_004027955.1 Chaetophractus vellerosus | reverse complement strand
CCTCCTTTATCCAGAAGGAAGGACTTTATCCAAAGTCAAGGACACCCGAGAAAGCCAAACTGATTCAGTCAAGTTCATGAACTTCAGATCTAAGTGTGACCTTAAGGCCTTCACTTGGGGACATTTAGTTAATTCTAAGAAGACCAGATTTCAGGCTTCTATGCGTGTGATAAGGAAGGAAGGAGACACGAAAACTCTAGAAAGTGATTTGGACTCAAGGACTCCAAAGACAATTGTTGGAGGAAAATAATCGGGAAATTCTGAGGTAATTTCAATAAATATCATCAAAATTAATCTTTGTATTGATCACTCTATTGACTAGATAAAATAAAGTTTATTCAATCTACTCTGATAATGCAAGGAATGGTATAAAGACTATTTTGATGACATTTCTATTCAAAATGGTTGTAATAGAAATTTGAAAGTCAGCTTTTATAGTGATTTTTTTCATCCGCCCTTCACTCTTAGTTACCACTAATTTGTCACAATATCCACCTTTTCATTACCAACAACTGCCTCACTTTTATTTCAAACATCTCATTTTCTGTTCATTGCCCATTGCCCACACAGCTCACTTATCTATCATACTCTTTCTAGTGCTCAACCTCATCAAGGCCTCCAATCCCCTGGTCTTATTTATTTATATATTTTTTCATATTCATCACCTGCTACTGTTTCCCCCATCTTTTCACTTCCCTTCTTACCCAGATGAGATTTTATGTCACTACTATGACCATGTTCTTGCAAATGCTTCTTGACTCTCTTGACCATCTCTTTATATTTTTTTCCTAGCAAAATCTCAATGCTGGTTATACCCAACTAAATGCTACTTTGCATTTTCTCCCAAGCAGTTAAATGTTGCTGGGAAAAACCCCCAAACAATTGTGCTGGCTAGCATCATTTCAAAACCCTGACCGCCAATGCCAAAAGCACACCATGAGGGGCATCCAGTTATACCTGCTGAGCATATTCAATTTTCCACACTCTGAAATGGCTCCTTCGCTCTCTCGTTCCCCCTCCTCAGTCACTTGCAGGTTATGATCTCACCTCATGCTTTAGAGAACGTGAATGGACTCAGACAATCGCTCACTCATTTTCCCACCACTTCTACCAGCGCACAACATCCATACCCACATATTCTGCGAAGTGTCATTGCTTGGCAGTACTCCGCTCAAAGGGCCCTGGATCCCATCCCATGCTACTTTCAAAAAGACTTCACTCCTTCAACTATCCTCTGTCTCTTCCCATTCAACAGTTTATCCCTTTCCACTGGTTTCATTTCTGACAACGTGCAACCATGACCTAATGTACCAACTTTGAACATTTTGCTTTTGTCACAGAAGTCTACACTTTGCCGTTGCCATTGCTTCTGCTTGGAAAGCACCTTGCTCAAATCTACAAGTGACTGCCTCATTATTCTCATCTCAATTCTTCTTTTCTCTTTCTAGTAGCTATTGTTGACCCCATCAGTTTAAATGGCTCTCCCACCTACCACCTTTGGGGCAGGCACTACATATCTCACTTACGGTTTTATTTTCTTCATGGTACATATTAACTGAAAGTGTAATATCCCTCTGAGGCAGGTACACTTTATAATTCCCATTTTACAAATGAGGAAACTGAGGCACAGAGAGTACTAGCACAGTTAGGTGCTCTCCAAACTCAGGTTTCGTAGTTAAAAGTATTGAGCAGTGTTTGTCCTACATGAATTCTTCAGCATTATCACTTGTACAAGTGCTACATTCTACTAGAAGGAACAACCGTTTAGGATAAAGCATAGGAAATCTAGTAGCTGACATTGATTACAGATTCATTCACTGGACACCTGGAACTATGCCGTGCATTGTGGGAGA
The DNA here is from genome assembly GCA_004027955.1 of Chaetophractus vellerosus. Lineage (NCBI taxonomy): Eukaryota > Metazoa > Chordata > Mammalia > Cingulata > Chlamyphoridae > Chaetophractus > Chaetophractus vellerosus. The sequence goes on along the minus strand of PVKH010017967.1, from coordinate 13,412 downwards.
TACCAAAGAAGAATAAGATAGAGTCTTTCCTGGAAAGAAGTTTATAATTTAGCTAAGGAGATAAGACATCTACGGCTTTAGGGGAACTATAGCACACAGAATTCTTCCATTTAGTAAGGCTAAAAAGGTTATGCATCTACAAATTACTGGAAAATATCCTTAAATAAAATAAACAAATAGGTTAATAAAATATTCATTAAAATGTTTGCATACATACTTCTAATTTTTAGATAATAATATGCCTTTTATTTTGAACACACAGAAAATATTATGAAATTGGATATGTGGAAAAAGGCCACATCACCATACCCTGGCACCTTGACAGCTTCCAGTATCTTAAGATATGTAAGGAAAGTTGTATTCTAACAAGGACATCCATATTTGGGTTATCAGGTGGTCTGCCCTCTCTGAACAATACAACTGCAAATTTCAGTTGGTCTACCCATTACAGGTAACATTTTTTTTCTTTGTACTACATTAATAATATTTTTCCCCAATATCTAAGGACTTTATGAAAACGTAAAAATCATTAGAAGGTTTGGATATTCCCACGGGATGAACTATAAATTATTTAAAACTTACCAAGAGTTTATTTAAGCACAATGTAGACAATATATCTTAAACAATTCAGTCAGCTCCAGCATGGGTTGCCTGAAACTCAGTCTATTTCACTAAGGAATTAGGAACACCCTCAGGCACTAGTGACTAAGGTCATAGTATGAAAGACTAAGGACGTCTGTTTTTACGTCCTACACTGATCCACACCCTGCAATACTGGCCCAGGCACATCTCGTTTCTGAGGTGACTGCCGGGAGTGTCTGGTTTGTGTCTATAATTCCTCAAAGTTAAGTCCTTGAAGTATGTTAACTTTCTGTCTCAACTATACAGACTGCAACAACTCAATTTCTATTCTGTACTTACATATGCTTCCTGTGTTAATTGCACAAACCTGCAAATTCCAGGGATTTATGATATGCAGTTTTTAAAACAATACAGACATTTCTGCTAATGCTGTCTGAAAAAAAATGCTTTCTGCTTTGTGATGCCTTGGCTCATTTTTGGGTGTGGAATTTTAGGAAAATAAATTCTGGCTCGAGTGATGCCTGGATGATTCTCTCCTGTTATTGACTATTGCTTCGTGAACGGTTGTTTCCTGTCATTCAGTAGATGGGTTAAGAGCTATTTTTACCGCCCTTTATAGTAACCACACCCAATACCTACACCAACCAACCAATCAACTAACCAACCAACCAATTAAACAAAAAGAAATCTCTACATCTGTGGTTTTCTTTTTAATGTTTCTATATGTGTGTTCTATACAGGCACATCTTTTAAATTTCCCATTATTATCTTTTTTTGGTCAATGTCTGATTTTGGTGAAAACTAAAGACTTTTTTTTTCTAGAGCATGGGATCATCTAGAGAAGTTTTAATTAAAATTTTACAGAGAGAAAACATACTTAGCAACATGATTGTAGATACTTAAGATTGTCATTTGTACGTTATGTCTTCTTAGGATACAGAGAACAAATTGTACTTTGTCTGTACAACCAAAGAAACTCCACTGCACTCATCCTTCTCCAGGGGTCATTCTTAGAGGCAATTTAGTGGTAAAATGAGTTTCCTGGATGCTGCTTCTTTGAGTAAACCACAGGGTCACCACATCTGTGGCCTTTGACCTTCCAACTTGCCAGCTGTGGCCACAGCTCTATTTCTGTGCTCTCTGCAGACTCAAATGAACTTTTATTAGTTCTAGAATGGGAAAGCTTGTGATTAGTTAGTACCAGTCGGAGAACACCAATTAAATTTATAGTTTTTATAAATGGGACAACCAGAGGTTCTTAACTTGGGATCTATGAATTCAGATGGGAGAAAAATAATGTGTTTGTTTTAATGATGCTCAAACTGAAACTTAGAATTTCTTTCAATTTCAAATGTAGGCTCTAAACCATAGAGCCATGGATTACTTCAGTATATTGGTGTATCCATGTGGTTCTGCCATGTACAAAACACTGAAGTTCATATGACCTTACATGTGATATAGTTATCTTGAAATGTTGTTTATGCTTATTACTATATTGGAATTATGTTATTATTAGCGCCACTACCAATCTTCTTATTTAATATATTAATAAAGAAGATGCATACTGCTATATCACAAATTTTCCTTTTAATGTTTTGATAACTGTATTTTGGTATAATTACTTTTGCAAAAATATTTCATGTACTTTAAAATATTATTCTAAAAAGGAGTCCATATGCTTTGCCAGACTGCCAAGAATTCTATGTCACAGAGAAGTTTAAGTACTCCTGCATTAATTCTTAGAAAGAAAGACAATTGTCTGAGGAGACTAAATCATTTGCTTCAGAAAACTGGGTTATTTAGCACTTTTCCTTTCTAGGTCATAGTATGAAAGACAATGCATAACAACAATTTTCCAAAACTGTCCAAGCCCTTGTTTTCTTTAATTACTTTACAGCTTGTTTTCATTTTGTGTAACAGCTCTTTTAGCTATCATGTTGAGCTAGGGTTATTAGATTTTCTGCCGAAGGGTGCAGTAGGTTATAACAATCAATCATCTGTTGCTCTGAGACTTGGTTTTGAGTGTGTGAGACTCTCTACTCTGCCTTGCTCACATGCTGACCTACCGTATTTGATTTGCCACTGGAGATGGGGAGCATGCTGCCCTGAGAATGTTATTGCTGGAAGGCACAAAATCATTTTATAGGAAAAGAGTGACATTAGAGAAAACTCACATGGAAGGGGTGTCATGGTAATTATAATGAACTCTGTTTATGTTAATTTGCCTTTCATAAAGTCAAATTATTCTACTGATTATATGACTTTCTGAGTGTGTAGGTGTGGCTGAATTAAAGCAAATATGATATGCAATTGAATTCCTCTTCTCTGATCAAGGCAAGCACAACTTACTGTTTTTTTTTTTTGGCTCATGTCCGTGCTAAAGGCTATAGAATGCTCTCTCTTTTCTAAAGTAGTTTTTATTTTTAACACTATCAGCAACAAAAATATCTATATATATTTACACACATAATATTTGACTAGCGGATTCACTCATTCATTCAACAAACATTTGTTCAGTTCTGATTCTGCTAGGCTTATGCTATGGACTGATTTCATATGGTTTCATATGTTAGCATCATCATCACCCGAGCTAAACCTCTCCTGCGACTTTAGAGAAAGGATAGAAGACTTCTCTTAACTGTCTTCCTCTTCAAATCAGATTTTCCTTCTCAGGCTCATCCTTCCTCTGGTGCTTTTTGTTCACTCCAGGATCTGGTTTCCATTAACTTTACCCTTCTTATGCATTCCAATCTCTGGGTTCATTGCTCTTTTCCCCACTGCCTACAAGCCAAACATCCTGTATCTGAAAGAAAGAAAAAAAAAAAAGGAACAAGAAAAACCTCCTAATTAGGCCTCTCTTCTCTGCTTCTCTTCATCTACAAACACTTGAAAGAGTTCTCAGTTGCTCCCAACCACCTACTTTTTGGATCTCTGTAATCCAGTACTCTTTCCCATCAAATTCCTGAAAGTGCTAAGTGACCCCTTACTTTGTGAGTTTTGAGGGCTATCCCCAAATTCTAACATCTCCTGAATTCTCAGAGATACTTAAAACTGTCGACTACCCCTTCCTTAAAACTCTGTTTTCCTTTAGCATCACTGATATTATGCTCCCCTGATTTCCTCCTGCTTTTATTATTGTTTTTTCAGTCACTTTTTCCCCACCTGTTCACTCCTAAATGTGGATCTTCCCCCACAGCTTTGTTCATGTCCTTCTTTTGCTCTCTCTGTACAGTCCAGCCCAAGTGACCTAATGCCAACTGTTGGACTAGCTTAAAAATTTCCATTTCAACAGTTCCAGTCTTATCTTTCCTCTGGGACTGGTAGACATTTCCATCGATGCCAGGCAGATACCTCATGAATGCTTGATATCCAACACCTTAAAGCAGCCCTCCTCCTGATTTCAGGTTTTAGATACTGGTCTTATCATTCTTTTAGTCACCCAGACCCAGAATTGGGACAATTATCTTTGACTCCTCCTTCTCTCCCACTATGTAATATAGCCAATTGGTGGCTAAGCGTCCTCCATTCTTTCTTCTCAGCATTATTCATATCATAGTTTCTTTATATTCTTACAGCATTTTCTTTGTTAAATCTCATTCTCTGTCTAACTTAGACCATTTCCCAACTGGTCTTTCTTATCTAGCCCTCCCACCCCATTTCCAAACTCATTCTGTCCTGCTCTTTACCAGCTGGTTCATTTTCCCAAAGCACTGTTAAAGTGTCTGGGAAAAAAACCTCACCACACAAAATCCATTATTCCTGTGTCAAGCACATGCATATACCTTTAAAACCCAAGTCATGAATTTATTCCCATCCCTAGGATAGAGCGGGAGTATTTGAGAGGTTGTAGCTATAGATAATTGATGAGGAAACAACCTCCCTTCCCTTCCTTTCCTTTCCTTCCCTTCCCTTCCCTTCCCTTCCCTTCCTCTCTTTTCTTCTTCTTTTTTCTTTTCTTTTGGCTACTGTATCCTAGTGAATGGACTGCTACTAAATGGTCTTATACAGATTCTGCAATGTTAGCAGTTAAGATCCTTGCTTTAAGTAATGGGAACCATCTCAAGCTAGAGTAAAGACAATGGGATACAGGGCTAAGAATACAGCTGGGTCTCAAAGGACTGGGACAGACTGCAAAGTCATTTGGGCATTCTTGGTGTCTTCTCCCTGATAGTCTCTGTGCCTCTGCTTCATCCTCTCTGCAGGCTGTTTTCTCTAGCATTTGTTTTCAGGGTAGAATATGGCCACCCATAGCTCCTAAATTCACATTTCTTACTTCCTGGCACATGGAGGGACAGACTCTCCTTATACCAGTGCCAATTCTCAAACCCTTCCTTCAGGAAATCAGATTTTCCAGTTTGGTCTGGGGTATACTTGAGGTCCAGTTAATCAGGGCCTGAGTGAGATGTTATGCAGTACACAGCTGGGCATCCCTGTATGGATGAGAGGGAGGGCAATTCTCAGCAAAAGAGAAGGAGGTTAATGATTCGGTGACTAAGAAGACTCCCCAGTGTGGGTTCACTGCTCCCTTCTTCCCACTACAATCAGAACTGGGACTCAGTGGGGAGAAAACGGAAAAAGCTGGCTCAACCACTAACTTGCTAAGTGGCCTGGGGCAAGTCCATTAAGCTAATATTTCACAAGGTAACTGGGGGAATCAAAGAGACAATATTCTTAAAAACAGTACGTATTTTATATTCTTATTCATAGTATTAATTATTATGTATTAGTATTTTCTATTAAAATACTTAACACATAGTATTTTTAAAAATACTATAGCTGTTTATTGTTATCATTGATAAAATTGGTCTCTATAGTAAAATGACTATAAGAACCTGGGAATGAGGGAACTAAGAATCTTCTTATAGATAAATTGTAAAATTTACCTTTATAAAAGGCAGGAAGTCTCCCAGTCCAGCAAGATTGGACTTCAATATTTTTGACTATGCTAATATCTAATGAGTGAATGTGTCAATCAGTAAGGGGTGGGCCAGACTGAAATTTTAATTGTTTGATGATAGATTCAATCAGTTATCATTCTAATGCAATTTCCTCCAAGAATTTTTTGATTATTTAGCTTCTTCTTCTAAATTACTATATAATTTGTTTATCCCCTTGTCCAACAGCTATACTGTTCATTAGTAGGCCTGAATTGACAGAAAGACCAGACATAGATACCCTTTGATAAATCAAACAGATCTTAATTATCTGACGGATACAGAAGAAAGTATAGTTAAAATAAATAGTAGCAAGATAGCAACATTGTCCAGAACAAAGATGCAAGCTTCTAGTGTCTCTTTCTTACCACAGGGTATACAAACAATTGTGATTGGGGATCACAAGTCCTTCTGGAAGTATAGCTTTTCCCCTTTTATACCTAGAGTTTATATGCACAAGCCTAGAGAAATCCTACACACAGTCTAGTCCACATAAGTGCTGGATACTCCCTCACCTGGTCTAGATTATCTCATCTGTCTTGGTTTTTATATAATGCAAATTATTATTGCAGCAGTACATTCAACACTTACCCATTATCAGATTGTTGAAACTAGTCCATTGGATCTAACACATTCCTGACCCCAGCACTGTAGACGCAAAACAGTCACCATTTCCCCAGAATTCTTTGGATTCATGCTAAGAAGCCCTTAAACAGGCTAAACGGTTCATCCTATAGAATTCTTTGAGCATTTTCCACATATAACCCCAATATTCATTTCTGCATTATGTCCCCTCTTATATTATAAATTTATCAAAATAAATGATTGCGTTTTATTTATTTTATTTATGTCTTCTATGGACCTACTACGAAGTCTAGTGTATATGTGTAGCAGTTTGAGATTATTATATGACTCCCAAAAAGAGAAAGGTCATGCTTTTAAACTATTCCTGTGATGTGATACCATTTAATTGCATTAAATTTGGTTCAGGGGACTTTGATTAGATTACTTGATGAGATTACTTTAGGACTTTTGATTAGACTATGTCAGTGAGGTGTGACTCAGGTTGAGTGTCTGCCCCCTTGCTGGGTCTGATATAAACAGAAACAGAGAGACAGAAGGATAGAGGAAAAACAGAGCCGGCATATTTGATACTGCAATGTGTGAGAGAGGATTTGCTTAAGCATGAAGCTCCCAAAAGGCTGGGCCTACAGAGAGGCTTAAGAGGAGCCAGTGAGCCTGGCAGGAATGGAGAGACCTAGGCAGAGATTGGCGGCCATCTTGTTTCACCACATGGCCACATGCCAGGATCAACAGTAGTTGACATTAGTGAGAAAGTACCTCTTAAGGTGCTTCAAGTTGGAAATCTCACAGTCCTGGAACTGTAAGCTTTTACCCCAAATAAATTCCCTTTATAAAATCCAACACATTTCTGGTACATTGCATTGGCAGCCCTTTGGTAAACTAAAACAATATGCATCAAAAATTTTATTACTAAATGAATCTTCATTATTATCATCCCAAACTTGGATACCTATGACTACTTCCCCTTTTCCTATCTTCTGGAAATTCCTACATGTTCTTTAAAATTCTTGAATGGGGGAGTGGATGTAGCACAAGTGGTTGAGTGTCTGCTTCCAATATATGAGGTCCTGGGTTCTATCCCCAGTACCTCCTAAAAACAAAACAAAAGAAAAAAACAGCTCTCATTGGGGTGCAGATGTAGCTCAGTGGTTGAGCTCCTGCTTCCCACGTACGAGGTCTTAGGTTCATTCCCCAGTACTTCTTTAAAAAAAATCTTGAATCATTTATCACTTTCACTGTGACACCTCCCTAACGTTTTCCAAGAAGTTAGTCACCCAACCCTCAGGTCCTCAATAGCATTTGGTCATAGCTCTAAAGCACTGTTTTCACTGTATTGTAATAAAATATCTTCCATTAGATTGTGAATTTGTCTAAGATTTGAGTTATATTTATCCAGTTTGTTCCTTTCAAGCAACTAAAGCAGGAGTGGTAAAGAGTTTGTTTCTCATGAAACTTATTGAAGGAATGTAGGCTAGGATCCCCTTCCCATAAGTGCATCATGTTGTAATGGAATCCACAAATGGATGTGGTTAGCATTTCCAGTCACATAGAAAAGCTACATAACATACTGGTTAAAAGTACAGGCTGCAGAACTATATTACTTGAGTGGAATCCTGCCTGGATCTGGTGCTTACTAACTGTGTGATTTGGGTCAGTTTACTTAGCTTCTCTGTGTTTCAGTTTCTTTGTAAAGTGTTTTAATATAGTAATTACTGCAGAATTGTTGTGAGTATTAAATGGGATAATATTTGTAAGGTACTTAGAGGAATGTTTGGCTCTTAATTGAGTTTCAGTAAGCATTAGTTATTATTATTAGAAAAGTTTTTAATATGTGACTACTGAATTTAGTTAAGTTGGAGAAAAAGAAAAGAATGGAATGGGGTATTTTGCTCTATTTTCATAATAATTTTACTTGTTTTCTCCTCCCATTGATTCATCCCATTTACCCCACCCCCCTTTTTTCCTTCCTTGATTTACTTTTCTAACCCAATTCCCCTTCTTCTTCTATTTAGTTATGTCATAGGAGATGTGGGTGGTGATAATCAGAACTGATAATTAGGATCAAGATTGGGAGCTGAAATGTGACAGTTGGAAATCACCAGAATTGAACAGAGTAGACTGTAATAATAAGAGTTTGATATGTATGAGTCATTCGCGAAGGTTTCCTGGATGTGGGCGTAAAAGGTTTCAGGAGGAGTATCTAAACATGAAAGGAATGTGGATTGGCTAATTCATGAAATAAATTGGATGTCTTTGGCCCCTGTTAGCTATTTAATGCTTCTTTATTTTATACAAGTAAAATGCTGCTAACATTTTGGATGAGTTACACTTCCTTCTTTATAAAGAGATTTAAGGATCCAAGGTTAAGATTTCCTTACTTATAAAGAGCTTTACACTTGAAGATGTGCTCATATAAATCTTCATCTTTTAATCATTCTGTTAATTTTTAAATCTCTTTTGGCCAGTTAAAAAAATCTTATTGTTGATATGATTTGGCTAGAGGTTGTATGAAACATGATTTAGCCAGGGCTATTTGCATTGCTTTGTACTTGAAATTCTATTCCTTGCCTTGAAATTCAACTTGTGGTGCAGTGGTTCTGTAGGATAGAACAGAATAGCAAATTTTGATTTGCTGTTTTTATTTTGAACTTCCTTTTGCTACTAAATGGGACAAAGCCACAAAGTAGACTTTATTTAATGCCTTTCACTTAACAAGATTCATATGTCAAAAAACAAATATTTGCATAGTCTTAAATTTGTGTGTTCCCTCATCCTTTAAGTAATACTGTTTTTCATATATAAGCAATTGTTTTGGGCAATCAAGCGGAATGGGTGGAGCATGGGGTAACTGCCAAGCTCTAATGTTTGAATGAGGTAGGTTTCAGGTCTAGAATTAAGACTGGGATGTTAAATGCATTATTTAAACACTGTGAAAAAGGTAGTTAAAAGATTTTAAAATGAATGTCACATGAAGTAATGTCCTTCTTAATAAGTAGAATTTTTGGTTTGGGTAATAAGATAAGCATGAGAGAGAAGCCTATATAGTACTGTAATTGGAAGCTACAACAAAGCTATCCACAAATGACTGGAAATAGATTCTGATAACATATTAACCACAAAGGTGAAGCTTGAGTGGCTTCTAAGGCCATCAAAATTCAAAAGCAAGATAGCATACTTATTCACAGTCTTCCTTTATTAAAGATGCTGGACGGATGCCTCACAAGGTCAACAAGAAACACGTGTTAAATGAACTGCTGCCCTGGTTTTCTTCAAGGACTTGCTTAAAAACTATAGCTTGCTTGATAGAGGCACCCACATAAACTGCCCTGTTTGTCTTTGGTTTTCAAGATGTATCCAAGCAGAAACTGTTAAGTAAGTTTTCCGTTTTCATATTTTCTGTAACAACATCTTTATATAATTCTTTGAAGATATTTTTGATTATTTTTGACTGCTCAATTTAAGGTTTCTGACACAATGCCTGAGTTAATATGTCAATTCTGGGATCAGTAAAAATGTCAGTCTATTTTTGGATAGATGTTTATTATGGGAAAATTTTTCAGTAGTGTGGATGGTTACATATGTGGAAATGTTTGAGTCAATAAGAGATTAAGAAGGATATTTCCAATTCCTCTGGTTATTCCTCATAACCACAATTGGCAAGTAATGATGGAAAACATTTGAATTTAAAAAATCTAAATAACTAATTAAATTTACTTGACTAACAAACTATAAAATGTAACACCTGCTTGTGTTTCTTTTTCTTCTTTTCTGTGATGAGGGGGTGAGGTGAAAGGAAGGCCTAAGTGTGTAATCAGAATTTGAAAGAACTATTTAATACTTATTTGTGAGGGGAAATTCTCATTTCCAACTCAATTTACCAAGTGTGGAAATCAAGGAGTAAAGGTACCTCAGACACATAAGATATGTGATCAGGTTTAAAGGTAGGAATTAGTCCTGTACAGTTGGAGTGAGTATAAAAGATGAAAAAGCAAATAAGCCTTGTTTCAAATGATTTTGTCGTGTGAAATAAGCAACATTGAACTAAAAATATACTCCTTCTGACCTTGCATCTGATGTCCCTACAAAATGTCAGTCTCTGAAACCTTGTTATGGGCTTAATTGCCAAGGATTAAGTTTGGTGTTGTGCTGTGTGCTACTTCGGCCAAAAATTTCCTGAAAGGGCAGGGGTCATATTTCTATTCTGGAGCTGGAGAGAGACTCTTCACAGTTCTCCAGAGATTTAGATGACCCCTTCTTGCCACAAGCTCACGCTTCCCACGTTGGCCACCGACAGAATTGCTGTAGGTTATAAAGAGGTCATTATGTTCTCAAGCAGGCAACATTCATTCCCCAAGTCCAGCACAGTCAGAGACGTGTTGAGAAGCATGAGTAGCTGATACTAGGACAAGAGATCAGGGGAGTCTGATCTAATTGAGAATCTGCAAGAAGGTACGAAAGTCTCTGCTTCCCTTTGAACTGAGGCACGCCGGAGCTGAAGAGTGGCGGGATATAGGAAGAGCACGTCGTTTTCTCATGCAATCATCTCAGTGTCGTTTTCTCATGCAATCATCTCAGTGTAAGAATTGGTTATCTAGTGTTTTTCAAACAGCAGGTCATGCATCATTAATAGATGGTGAAATTAACAGCAGATCACTACCAACATTTTAATAAACTGTAATAGAAGAGAGGAGAAAATATCACAAACGCTGCTTCATGAAACTGTGTGTGCGTACATTTGTTCTGTGTTTGTATGGAGGTGGATTTGGGTATTTTAAATGCATGTCTGTGTACAGTGCAAAATTTATTTCTTACAAAGAGTCACAGAAAGAAGTTTGAATCCACTGAGACCGAAGCCACTTGCTTCTAATTTGTATGGAGTCTCATTTCCTAACTAATATCTAGGTGTAATTAAGGTATATCTGTAAACTTTTTCCAGATTACTTCTATTTTCAAATAATTCTTAAGTCAGTGGAGCACTAGTCAATATGTGGACATGGTGATTCACTACTAAAGATAGCTAATACCATATTGGCAGGTATTTTTCTAAGAGTGTTACATGTATTAATCCTTACTATAATTCTTTGCAATAGGAAACATTATCAGCCTCATTTTACAGATGAGAGAATGGAGGCCCTGAGAGCTTAAGTAAATTATTAGAGCTCATTTAGCTGGTTTGTGGCTGACCCAGGATTTCAACCCAAGCAGTCTGGCTTCAGAGTCCACGATCTTAACTACTATAGTCTAACACCACTCACTCTACTAGTCATAAGTATTTGGTGAACTAAAAATGTTACATTTCTAACGTAGAATTGACTTGAGTCTTTGATAACACCTGGCTCAAAGTGACGGAAATAATGTTATCAGTACTCCTCTCTGATAACTATTTCAGAAAATGTTTGCCAATACCTGATTCCTTAATCATTGGTGTGTTGCAAAGATGCAGCGTGATTCTGTCTAAAATTAGGCTAGCTCATAGTTCATTTCCCTCTGTGTGAAGAGGAAAAGTATGTGTGAACATTGAGTAGTATTAATTGAACAAGTTGATTTTTAGTTCAAATTCTCAATTAGATGTTCCCACTTCGTAGGGGGCTGCTTAATGTGGGCCAGAGAGTGACTGTGTATTCTTTTATTCCCCGAACAGTTAAGTTTATTCAAAGACCACTTTTCAGGCATTTTGCCTTCATAGAGTAGAGCTAGAATTAGAAACAGACTAAGTGAAGCTGTTTACCTTAGAGGATTTGAATCTCTTTGAAAGGTAAATATGTGTTTGTATTATACACTGACAAAGCCATGTTAGTATCCTCAGGACTTATTATTTCTGGTTGTTCCAGAAGCCACTCAAATGCCAGAGGACTGTGCTTGAGGGCACATTGTGCCTGAGGACTATTCAGGAACTGCTCTGCCTACTTCTGTGCAGCCAGCTGGAAGTGCTGGGGAATTAATCCTGGGAGCAGCCCTCCAATTGACTGACTGGAGCCTGGTATATGAATACCCAAATTTCCTTGTCCTGAAAGTGGGCTGGATTAATTAGGAAGCATGAATTAATTCCGTTTCCCTGATGTATTAAATTCTAGTCACCCAGGATGGCAGGTGTTAGGGGTAAACCACCTCTTCCCTGTCATATGACTTTGCAGATTCCCCACCAAAAAGCAGAGTCTATTTCCCCAGTCTTTGAATCTGGGTGAACATGTGACTTGCTTTGGCCAATGGGAGATTAGTAAACATAATACAATCAGAGAATTGAAAAAGCACATATAACTGTTTTGGAGGATGCCAGGTAAAGAAGACTGGGCTGGCCTGTCAGAGGATAAGAGATGATTTAGGAATTAGCTGTCCCAGCTAAAGCCCCCTAGACCAACAAGCATGCCAGCCATTAGATGTGTATATCTGGACACAAAGACCCTCTAGCCCTAGCAGAGCTGCCAGCTGAATGTAGAGATCATCTGAATTGTCCCACACAAGAAAAACCACCCAGCTGACTCATGGAAGTGTGAGAAATTCTACATGTTTATTTTTTCTAAGCCACTAAGGGTAAAAGTGGGTTGTTATGCAGCAAGAACTAACCGACACACTTGCTTAACAACTTACTCTCTATTGGCTAACTTCCCTTCCTTGTAACTCTTCTCTACTCCACTACAGAAATTTCCTGAACCTCCCAAGTAAATGTTTTTCACTTGAGTCCTTGTCTCAGTATCTATGGCTTGGGGAGCACGAATTAAAGCACTGTTTAATTTTCACATGCATTGAACTCTTTCTTTAGGAATTCTCTATAGGGATAGTGAGGTGTTAAGAGTCATTGAACAAGAAATAGAGCAGAAACAAAGACTCTGCACATTTGAACAACTCCACAGTACTCAGCCTTGACAAGTTCACAGGCTGGTATGTTCTCTTCTTGGCAGACATACTCCCTGATTCCCCCAAATCAGAGTGTAATGCATGCTCTTTTTTCTTCCTCAGCATAACTGTAAGAATCTCTTCTTAAACTGTCTAGTCTGGGAAAATTTATCTCTTGAGTATGAATGGAAGTGCAGATTTGATCACATTACTCTTCGCAATCAATGAGGAAAAGGTGACTATTTCTATGAAACTTTACTCTGACTCCTTTCTCCTTTAATCAATGTACTGGTCAGTGGGATTTGAACGTAAAAGAACAGTTCATAAGCTTAGCAGTGGCTTTATGAATCAGATAAACTCAATTTCCTTTGGATTTTCCCTGGGCTGCAAAAAATAAGCAACAGGCTTCATTGTAATTAGATGTCCAGAGAATAGAAAATTTATCAGATGAAGCTACAAAGAAATACCAGCTGCTTT
>PVKH010017966.1:0-15258 GCA_004027955.1 Chaetophractus vellerosus | reverse complement strand
TAGAAAGTAAATAAATAAATAAATCTTGAAAAATTTGATTTTAAAACAAAGAGTTTCAGTATATTTTGAACAAATGAAATGTATTAAAAGATAGTCAATTCCCATTTGTTTTTAAGAACAAATGACAGAGCAGGAAACATGGTAATTTACTAGCAAATTTCAACAAAAATTTTCACATAATTGGTGGATGGGATGAAAAATATGCTTCATGATTTAGTAAGTCAAGCCAACAATACATTTTTTCCCCATTTGGATTGGTGTAATTCTCAAAGGAGAAGCATCTTTCTTAGCAATATCCACCATTAAAACTGCACCAAACTTTTAGAAACCCTGTATCACAAAGTATTAAACCAAGATTTAGAAAACTAATCAATCATACTCAATCACAGTATTCTCTGTAAGAAATTTTATCAATGATTAGTGTCTTTTTAGTGATAGCAAAAACTCTTTGGTTCTCTTAAAAAGAAACTATTTTAAAACATGTTATCCTCACGCTATCTTTTTAAAATTTCTAATTTTGTATGCTTTATAATAATCATAATGTATCATCGCAATAGTGTATGTATATAACTTGTGATTAAAATATAAAAACAGCGTACATGCTCAAATATTTTACTAAATATGGGTGCATGTTCAGATGAATTCAGAGACCACTGAACTTGACATCCTTCAAGGTCCTTTCCCTTGATTCTCAGGTAAATGCTCTGTTCTTATTGGTTGGTGATATCAACCCAAATACTAGGACGACACTTCCCTCCAAGGTAGGCAGCACTTCATTATCTTGCTCACTGCCAAAAACCAGTCAAAAAAGAAAAAAGGAGAAAAAGCTAAAGACCTGTATTTCTTAGTGAGTCTGCTTGATTTAAGACTTGGAGTTATCTGTGTTTTGTACAACATCTAATGCACTGTTTATGCTCAATAAATAACAAATTGTGATATTAATAATTAGGAATTGATGTTACTGCTCCTGTGGAATGACTTTCAGAGGAATTATTACCCATTCCCTCATAAAGAAAAATGAGAAGTAGAGACAGAGCAATAGCTTTTAAGGAAATTTAGTTCTAGCGTCTCTGTGCTTGCATGGCCCTCCCCTACCCCCCACCGCTTTGGTAAATCTGATGAATAACTGAACAAGATAAGACCCAGACTAGCCTCAGCTGGATTGCCCTCCTTTTGTCTTCCTGTCTTTAGGTGGGAATGTCTAGGATGTTGAATTATATGATTTTAAAAGTGCTTGACAAACATTAATTAACTGGGGGTTGTTCTTTGAAGAGTGTTATGTCTAATTGTGAGTATGTCTCCAATTATCTGCTCCTCTTTTTTCGACTAGAATAGTATCTGAAATGTGCAGTACCTGATTTGTTTTTACATTTATTTTAGTAGGCTTTTTGAAATAGGTGGCAACCAGGAACAAAGAGACATATAGTTCACCTCAGTGAGAAAAATTACAATTATATGAGATTCCTGTTTATGTTCATGGATGTGCCTTTTACATGGATTTACACGCACATGCACATACATACACACATTGATCCTTCCTTCTGTTTGTAACCATGCTCTCTTTCAACCCAAGCCGTGGGTTTTGACAACTGTGATCACCTACACTGAATGGACTCTATTCCTTCTGAGCTAGGGGATTGTTGAGATTTGCTTTTTAATAGCAGAAAATCAGAGAAGCTCTCCAGAAAAGTGAAATAATCCTCATGTAAAAGCAAGTGCAATTAATCATGAAAGAAAACTGGCCATGCTTGTCAACAGAGTCCAGAGAAATGGCTGAGCATTATTGATTCATTACCCACTGTGGACCCCTCCTCCCCAATGTGATGCGGGAGGAGAGGTGTTGGTGGGGAGAGCAGCCACACTTGACACTGGCAGTGTGGGCCTGGAGACCAGATGGATTCCAGACTGTGAGAGATGCTGGGCTCATGTTTTGGCATAGACATTTCATACTGTTAATTAGGAGCATAGCTTTGAACAATGTCTTAAATAATTAGCCAGGGCAGGTATATGCCTGTGCAGGTACAGATTATGGAATTTTCTGTTGCTTAGAGAAATTTTCTATAGAAACAAAGGAACAGAATGTAAATTAATCCACACCTGCAGGATTTACTTTTATTATGCATTTCAAAGCAGGCTTCTAAGTAAAACACCTACCAATACCTTCTAGACTTGTCAGTAACCTATAAATACTGATGTTTATGTCACTCTTAGCCTCATCTCTTTGCACTGCTCATCAGCTTTTAGAGGCAGTGTTACATGGTGGGGAAAACAGGCTTTGAGTCAAATAGACCTGAACTCAAATCCTGTCTCCACCACTTACTAGTTGTCTTAGTTTGCTAAAGGCTGCCAATGTAGAAATACCAGAAATGGGTTGACTTTTAGAAAGAGAATTTTATTAGGGGAAAATTTTACAGTTCCAAGACTATGAAATGTCCAAATCAAGGCACCATCAGAGATGCTTTCTCACCAAATCCAGTTAGTGGTGATTCTGACGTCCTGCCATGTGGTGAGGCAAGATGGCGGGTCTGCTGGTCTCTCTCTACTTTCTCTTAGAGCTCAGCTGTGGGTGATCAGGCATGTGGCTCATCTCTTCAGCCTTGACCTGCTCAGTGGGCCCAGCCTCTTGAGGACTTTATGCTTCAGCTTCAGCTGCTCGTGATGCTCGAGGCCTCTCTCACATGGCAGGGTCAAAATGGCAGCCGTCTTTCTCTGCCTCTCCCTGTGTGCTCTCATTTTATATTTTACCCAGCAAGATGGCTGAGATCCAACTTGAGTTAACACCTCACTGACATAGACCAATCACAAGAGATTTAATCAATTAATCTAGTCAAGATCCCTTAACTGAATCGAATGCAACCAAAGGGTCTCACAACACAGGAATGGTTTAGTTCAAAAAATTTTTTTCTGGGATTCACAAAAGTTCAAATTGTCACACTAGCTATGTTGCACATGGCAGACCTTAAAATCCTCATCATTAAATTGGGAGTCATAGTACCTATCACTGGGTTATTGTGCATAGGAATGAGATGATTTTTGCTTAGAACTTGGCATATGTCCTCAATAAATAGCAGTTCTGGTATTATGATGTAGGTATTCAGTAAATACTATATCTCTTATCCCTTCCTCACTGGAGAGGTTGTCATTTCTCAGGATCCCTCAGCTGTGCCTCTTGTAACATCTATTTGAAATTGGACTTCAGGAAGTATGATTCTTTCCCTTTTGTCCAGGAAGATGCTAGTAACACAACCTTTTCTTGGAGTGGTCAGCCACCACTCCCCAGCTGCCTCACTTAGCCCTTTCCCAGGTTTTCTCCTCTGACTTTTTACAGGCCTGGCTCAAGGTGTCAAAGGCTCCTGAATAGGCAAATCCACCTTCTTCTGCCCCTTCAGAATCTCCAGTGGAAGGACTACCTGCCAGTGGAAGGAGTAGCTGTAAAGAGAGATGTGGAACATCGTATTGTGGTACTGATAGTGCCCTGTATTTCTGCACTTTTCCTATTGACATGGATTGCTGTTTGGTTACCAAATGGCTCCATATTTTGTACAAATTCAAAATAGGTGTCATCTAGGATACAAACACAAGCATCTGTGATGTGTTCCCACTTCTGACGTTTGGATTTGGAGCTGGGTAAATTAGCACAATCCCAGGGTCACACCACTTCCTGCCCCAATTCCGGGCAGAAGCTTTTGATGACTCACAGTCCTGCTTGTGTGTGTGCTAGCCTCACGTTCAGCTCGCCTGGGAAGGCCATGCCTGCTGCTAAGTGGCTCTGCTTCTTTGGGGAGAGAAGAGGCTCTCTGACAATGGCCTGGCACATGAAACCTGAGCTGAGGTACGGGGACTATTTTTAACATGTTTAGGACTTAAAACATCTTAAAATAGGTTTTTATCTTAATATATTTCTTATTATATTTCTTAATGTTTATCTTAATATGAAAAATTTGTTTCATCTTGAAAACATGGGATTTGATGTGTCTCTCTTCTATGAATTTAGAATCTCATTGGCTGTGACATTTGTGTATTCATTAATTTAACTAACATGTACTGCATGTCTGTCAAGTGCAAATCACGGAAACACTCTGAGGAAACATAATAATCGTTAATGTTTTATTATGTCATAGGCATTGGTCTAGGCCCTTTACATATTACTATTAATTTTATTGCTAACATTTTTTGAGTGCCTGCTATGTAGCAGAAACTGTGCTAAGCAATTTGTATGCATTTTATTCCCATAGCAACCTCATGAGGGAGGTACCCTTATCCCCATTTGACAGATGAGAAAATTGAAGTTCAGATAATGCTCAGGGTCACTCAAATGGTAAATGCTGAAGCCAGGAATCAGACTTAGGTTGTTTTGATCCCAAAGTCTATTCTTTATTTATTCAATTGCCCAAAAGATAGTTAAGAAAGAAACATTCTGTGATAACTTAAAACCTTGTGCCCTTTTCTCAGGAGTTGCTATCAAGAGGTGCATTCTTCATAGAAACAACACTGTCTTTCTGCCCCAAATCATGTTTCTGGCACAATATCCAGACTATTGTCCTGGGTCCCCAAATATCCACCCTAGATTCCCCAACCAGCTTTTCACCGACATTTAAGAGCTATTCCTTCTGGTTAAGGCTGTGCCCAGTTGGGACGGGGGAGGGAAGGTTTATTCCATGACATCATTTGCACCTTCATGTGAATGTGTTTATCATGCCATATTCTCATCAGGTGTTGAAGCTTCCTTAGGGAGTCAGGGAGCGCCAGGGCCATGGGATGTGCCAGAGGTGTGAGGAGCCGGCCTCTCCAGGGCAGAGCAGGCAATGAGACCCAAGCCATCTGAGGGCTAGCTGGTCTGTCTCATTGTGAGCTGGGATTCCTAAAGCTCAAGGCTGCTTTCTTTCCAGATCCATTTCATCTCTAGCTCGATGATGGCTTGGATAGCAAGTAGGCAGAAGTCAGGGTTCTTTGTGAATAAGACAAAACTCCATTTCCCTGAAATTTACATCTAACCATGTTCGTGTCGACCCACATGCAGTCCACTTGAATGGAAATATAAGATTCTTTCTATTTAATCCAACTACAACTTAATACTAATAATAACTTATATTTATATCAGGCTGGCCATTAACAAAACACTTTCATAGACATCATCTTATTTGATTATTCCAGCAAACTCTGGGATAGATAGTTTTCTTCCTTTTCCTCCTAAGGGAACTGAGGCTCACAATGGTTACGTGACTTTCCCAGGGCCACAGAGCCAGTCAGTTGAGGGTGTGTTGAGGAATCACACCTAATCTTTAGGCTAGATAGCTTGTGGTCCTTTTGCCACATCAAGCAGTCTCCCTGAGTACACACTCATCTCCGTTACAGAGACCTGAAAATGCTGTGGTCCCAAATCACTGAGCAGTTTCAATCAATAAAAAGGCTGACATCAGTCTTTCTACTCTGCCTGGGTGCACAGTCAGCCTTAAACCCAAATTATGAATGTACTTTCTCTACGTATGCTCTCCCTGGAGATGACGTTGGAAGCATTGAGGAGCCAGCTTTGCTACTGGATGGGTAGTGTGGATAATGTTGGCACTCAGGCCAACCCCCTTGCACTGCTTGTGTGTGCCAGGGCATTTGATGTGATTTGCTTCCAGTGGTCAGTGCCCACAGCTTTTCTTTTCTTTCTTTTTTTTTTTTTTTCAGAGGCCTATCTTAACCAGCAGGTGCAGTAGTGTGAAAGCCCAGCTCCATTGCCGCTGGTCAGACAACTCTGAGGTGTAGCTTCCACTCTGGGACTCCCCTGTGGGATCGGGCTGAAGTTACTCTCTGTGGGTCGTCACCTGACATCATACTCTTGCTTGACTTCCTGCCCTTCTCAGTCTTGCTTCCCTCACCACCTTGTCAGTGTCTTCTTGGAGGATTTCCTCATGAAATCACTTGCACATGAATCTGCATCTCAAATTCTGCTGCTAGGGGACCTGATGTAGGAAAAAGGGTGTCAGAGGTGTATTTCAGAATCGTTCAGTTGCCTTTAGTCTAGGGTTTCTTTTCATGTTTTCAATTAAGCAGTTTCAATGTTTATTAGTTGTCTGACTTTTACTTATTTAAAAGCTCTGAACCTGTTTTCTCATCTCTAAGATAGGAATAATAACACCCCTTAGGGCCGGAGTAGGAACTTAATGAGATATCATAAGTAAAACACTTAACAGAATACATATAGGTGGTGCTCAGATATTATCACCTGTTATTCTTCTAATATTTTGCATAATAATTTCTCTCGTAGCATTCTGGAAAACATTTGCAAGTAGAACGGGTCAAAGTCCACAGAATAGTTCTACAGCAGTGTAACCTGGTACTGCTGTGAATTTCATAGACTTAGAGAGAAAAGCCTTTTATAGTTATGTAATCCCAGTGTCTCAGCAGCTGCTGATTGCAAATGCAGCCACATCGTATTAAACCACAAATATCAATAGCAGTGAGCAACCCCATTTAACTGGCTTCATGTTGACTCAAGGAAACTCAGTTTTTATAGAAGCCCCTGCTCTGGGTGCTCACATATGTCCATACTTATTCCTTGTCACTGCTTGCTGAGCTCAGACTTGGAGCAGTATGTCCCTTTGCTTCCGCAGAGTTGTGATCCCAGGCTGCCAATCTGCCTCTATCAATGTTACTGCTGCTGTTGCTGCTGCCAGTGAAGATAGCAAATAAAACGGAGCAGAACTGCTGCACCTCAAGGTCTAAGACACTCATTGTTGCTTTTGGGAGGACGTAAGGATCTTTTGTGTTTCACTTAGCTGGGATAGCTATGGAAAGGTTGCTTGAGCTCCAGTGGTTCTTGATAGAGTTCTTTCTGCTACAGATGCCAGGGTCAGGACTCTACAACCCCCAGGCCCAATCATGTGTCCTTTGGAATTGCTCTCTCTCATTGTCTTTGTTATATAGGCATAAGTGCTGACAAAGCTGGAAATCCAGTGCATCCAACATGACGAACTGGGATCATCCTCACTGTGCCTCAAGGCCAGCGAACCTGATGGCCACCAAATGAAGAAAATGCTCCTTTTTCTTGTTCTTTGTGTTTTTAGGCAGTGATGGAGGTGGAGTGGGATGGAAGGGTGGGGAAGCAGGAAAAGTGAAAAGGATGGACATTCAGTTCACCAGAGCCAAAAGAGTTCAAGAATTTTTATAGGATTTCAATCAACACACTAAACCCCCTTTCTCCTCAGGATAAATGTATGCTGTCAATCTCCTTAGATAGCAATGAGTCTGGAATCAGCCACCAAACTGTAACTGTAATCACCTCTCCTCTCTAAATTCAAGCCCTGTTGCTGGGTCTTATAGCAGAATAAAGAAATTACTATTTAAAACCACAAGTGACTATGGCAATTTCCATCTGTAAGGAAGTAGCATAATTTCTCGCTGGAATAAATAGCCTTTTATTTAGCAAAGATGAGGCCCCCAAGGCATGATTTAGAAGGCAGCATTGAAACAAAGAGATAGCTAAAGCCATTAGTACAAAAATAAATAAATTAGTTAATTAATTTTAAAAAAATGTCTGGGGAGAAGAGCAGAAAAGACAAGGGGTTAAGCCACCTAGCAGAATGTCGTCAATCTGTGTGGAACACCAGTGGCCAAAGGCTGTTTAAGGACAAGAATGTTTTGCGTTCTGTTTTAAGCTGCTTGGTGTGTACTCAAAGGTAATTGCATGCAACGAGGGCTTGTGCAAGTGGTATTTCAGGGAAATCAAGAAGAAGGGCTTAAGTTCTAAATCTGAGTAATCAGAGTGCAAAGCTAGCAGAGACGCCTTGGGATGGACTCTAAGGGAGAGACTGAGAAATTTATGGGAAGGAGAAACCAGAGGGAGAACCTTTGGAGATTCACCGAACTATTAAGGAGGAGACTGGATTTCTACTAATCATCAGATGGGAGCGAGTGACAAGCCAATTTTATGTAATTCTCAGAGGACAAGATGACCTCAACTGATATTGGATTACGATCAAGCTACTCTCTTGCAATCTGACTTCCACTCCACCCCAGCTGTACATGTAAACATGGCTATGTTTCATGGCTGAATCCCTAGTAAGTTTCAAGGTTTTCCCCCTTCTAAGGATGCAAATGGCTATATGGAAGGAAAAATGTGTGTAATTGATGTGGCAAAGAAGTGAGACACATGGAGTGTAATTACAAAGCACCTTTATTTTGTCTATCCCAACTTTTGGATGGAAATTATAGATTGCCACTTTAGGTTGCCAAACACAATCTTTATTCAGAAAGCCCAGCCCATTAAAATAAAAATCAATATCCAAACTTGATTTAAAGTCAAATATTCTTCCTTCCCCCAATTCAACCCTGACACAGCGTATATTTGTGTGTGTGTGTGTGTGTGGGGCACAAATGTGGAGTGGGTAGAGTCAGTATCTTTCTCTCTTCCTTTCTTGCTAGAATCTGAGTTGACCCGTTTGGGGTTGGAGTAGGGTAGGGGAAGAAGAAGAATTATAAGGAAAGCAGAAAAATTCTTGATCGAAACTGTCTTAAGATGGGTTTGTGATATGTGGGCAGATATTTAACATTGATTCCCTCATCAGAGTTTTGGTTCTTTGAAGGACCCCATTGCTGCGGGCCTCTTCCATAAAGCTTCCTTGACCCAGGTGAGGCTTCTCCACTATGGCTGATTGCTTACTCCTACAGTAATCTGGAAACCCCATTAGCTTCTGCCTGCTAGCGTCTGTTCCCACCTTCAGGAAGTCTCAGTGGATAGGCCCTACGATGAGCCCACATTAGTTCTTTCACATGCCACCAACTTCTGCCTACAGGAAACACTTGCTTACTTTTTTTTTTTTTTTCCATGATACACTCTCAGAGATTTGGGTGACCATTGCAGCCACTTATTCTTCAGCTTATTCATCAGCCCATTTTACTTTTTAAGTGAGATTCTGACTACATACAGTCCTGTTAAAATCTTAATCACTAGGTTTGAGATGAGGAGCAGACACTGCTAATCCTTCCAAACTGGGGGGAAGCAGAGGATACATTGCACAGTTTTCTTCAGGGAAACCCTCTTTCTGCAAGTTCTCTGAGGCCAGCTATTTTTATAGCCTCAGTATAAATGGGAAGTCTAAGTGATGTCTCACCATTTTTTAACACCTACTCTGAAATTTCTGCATGGAAGTATAGAACGTGGACTGTAAAATCTATTAGCTTTATGCTGTAGTTGAAATGGAGACAGGAAGATTCCTTGTGTCCTTAGAAGCTGCTTTGCCCCTCTTTGTAATCTGACCTTTACTAGAGCCACCCTACCTATCAGACAGGATGGTTTGAAACCCAATAGTATAATGGCTCAAGACTTTTTTCCTCAGGATACCTTCAGTTCCTATGAAAATAAATGGACGCGAATGGTTAAGGAGAGGAAGGCTGTTTACTCCATCCAGTCCCCAGAAGCATTTGGGGCTCAGAACCTATCTAATCAGGGCTCCATGTTACAATGAAGAAATGACAGATTAGTTCTCCTTCCTTGCTCTTGGTGGGAGGATAGGGCATACTGAAGTTAAAGTGTGTAAGGAGGTTTTCTCTAGTTTTTAAATGACTTGTTAATGAGTATGGTATCCCGAACTTCACATTTTAGGATCTAGCAGACTTTGGAAAAATATTGTACATCTGTGTAAGCATAGAGCATGGTAGAAAGGGATATCCCCCACCTTGTTCATCTCACCGCTCCACCTTACATCCTGCTTTTCATTTGGACTGATCTTTTCTCATACAATGTAGTGGACTTCATTTTGAAGTTTGGAATTCAATATGGTGCTTAACTTAGAAGTTATGTTCTGAAAGATATGAAAGTTACATCAAATTACAGATTTATCTTGTGCTATGTCACTCATGGAGATGCGGTTGCTCGTATGGGTTGCCTGCAGCCAAAGAACCATAAAAAATAGGGCTTACTTTTTTTTTTTTTAATTTGAGATGTTGTGAGTTAACAAAACAATCATGCATGCCATACAGGATTCCTATACATTGTCCCCTCCCTGCCACCTTACATTGCGATATATTTGTTAGAAATGATGAAAGAACATCATCATAATATTACTGCTCTCTATAGTCCATAGCTTATATTTGGTGTATTTTCCCCACAAATGATCCTATTATTAACTCCATGTATTAGTATTATATATTTGTTATAGTTCATGAGAGAACGTTCTCATATTTGCACTGCTTACCACAGTCCATCATTCACTATGGGGTTTGCTGTGCTATCCAGTCCCCTGCCTTGTACAGTCCTTCCAAAGTGTACACTCAGGGGCTCTCGGTTTCATCACAGAGTTGTGCTAACTCAGTCCATTTCAGAATATTTTCATTATTCCAAAAGGAAAAATCCCATATCCCCATTAATGACCTTTAGCATTGATATATTACCTTTTTTCCCATTGCTGTAAAAATATTACAATGTTACTGTTAACTATAGTCTTTATGTTACGTTAGTTATATTTTTCCCCATATATCTCCATATTCTTAACATCTTGTAATAAACATTCTTGTATTTGTACTATTAACCACAATTGTCTACAACCAAAATCACTATATTATACAGTCCCTAGATTATCCTCTAGCTTTCTTTCAATTGACATTAACCTCCCTAGACTACCCTTTAGCCATAATCACATTTATAAATCAGCAGTGTTGTTTATACTCACTATAATGTGTTATCATCAACTATAACCCTTTCCCCACATTTGCAATCCCCCTTATTAAACATCCTACATACATTCAGCATTAGCTGCCCCTTCTCAAGCCATATTCTAATTCTTAGTAACCTATACTCGATAGTTTAACTCCATAAGTTTACTTATCACATTAAATTCATATGAGTGAGACCAAAAAACATTTGGTCTTTTGTGTCTGACTTATTTCACGTGACATAATGTCCTCAAATTTCATCCATGTTGTCATATGCATCCAAAGCTCATGAAATTCATTTCTTCTTACAGCTGAATAGTATTCCATTGTACGTATACACCACATTTTGTTTATCCATTCATCGGTTGATGGACACTTGAATTGTTTCCATCTTTTAGCAATCATGAATAATGTTATGAACTTCAGTGTGCAAATGTCTGTCATATCCTTGCTTTCAGTTCTTCTGAATATATTCCTAGTAGTGGGATTGCTGGATCATATGGCAGTTCTATATTTAGCTTCCTGAAGAACTGCCAAACTGTCCTCCTCAGAGGCTGCACCATTTTACATTCCCATCAACAGTGAAAGAGTGTTCCCATTTCTCCACGTCCTCTCCAGCACTTGTACTTTTCTGGCTTTTCAATAATTGCCTTTCTGTAAGGTATGAAATGATATCTCATTGTAGTTTTGATCTGCATTTCCCTAATAGCTAGTGATGATGAGCATCTTTCATGTGCTTTTTGGCCATTTGTATTGCTTCTTTGGAAAAATTTCCGTCAAGGCTTTTGCCAATTTTTAAATTGTGTTGCTTGTCTTTTTATTGTTGACTTGTATGATCTCTTTATGTAACATAGAGATCAAATCCTTATTGGATATGTGGTTTCCAGAAATTTTCTCCCAGTGAGTAGGCTGCCTTTTCACTTTCTTAACAAAGTCATTTGAAACACAAACTTGTTTATTTAGTTTTAAGTTGTTTATTTTTGAGAAGGTCCCATTTACCTTTTTTTTTTTTTTCTTTCATTGCTTGTGCTTTGGGAGTAAGGTTTAAGAAACCACCACCTACCACAAGATCTTTTTTTTTTTTTTAATATTACAAACTATTTTTTTCTATTATTTATTTCTCTCTCCCCACCCCCTCAATGTTTTTTACTTGCTGTGTCTGTTTGGCTTCTTTGTTTCTTTAGGAGGCACTGGGAGCTGAATCCCGGCCTCCAATGTGGGAGGGAGGCACCTAATCGCTTAAGCCACCTCTGTTCCCTGCTTTGTTGTGTCCCTTGTTATGTTTTTCCTCTTGTGTCTCTTGTTGCATCATTTTGTCACGTCAGCTCGCCTAGCCTGCCTATCGCACCAGCTCGCTGTCCTGCTCGTCCTCTTTAGGAGGCACCAGGAACCTCTGCTCCCTGCTTTGTTGTGTCTCTCACTATGTTTTTTTTCTTCTTGTGTCTCTTGTTGCATCATATTGTTGTGTCAGCTTGTCACATCTGCCCATTGTACCAGCTTGCTGTCTTCTTTAGGAGGCACCGGAAACCAAACCAGGAATCTCCCGTGTCTACCACAAGATCATTTTCTTCTAGGAGTTTTATGTTTGTTGCTTTTATATTTGGGTCCTTGATCCATTTTGAGTCAATTTTTGTATAAGATGTGAGATAGGGGTCCTTCTTTCTTTTAGCTATGGATATCCAGTTCTTCTTTCTTTTAGCTATGGTTATCCAGTTCTCCCAGCACCATTTGTTGAATAGAGTGTTCTGATCCAGCTGGGTGGGTTTCATAGCCTTGTCAAAAATCACTTGACCATAGAATTCAGAAGGTCTATTTCTGAATTCTCAATTTGGCTCCATTGGTCAAAGGGCTTACAATTTTGACAGTAGTGACATTTTAGATATAATTCTTCTCTAAGTTGGCCTCCTAGGTGGAGATTAATAAGGAGCTGTTTATGTGGCTGTGCGAGTGTGTGTGTGCACGTGCATACATGTGCCATTCACTCACCCAATCGGTAGCAGTAGGATAACACAGAGACAGCAAAAGAAGTGGTTAGAAGGGGAAAATAAGTGGACAGGTAACCTTATGTTCCATTCTTCTGTATTAATTAGTAGTGATCATAACATTCACTTTTTTAGAAAAGCTCAGACAGTGTGTTTACTTATATATATATTTATAACCCATTTACCAAGAGTCTAAAGCCTTGGTTGTCAGTTCTGCCCCTTCCTATTACTAGCCATTTGACCCTATTTAATTTGCAACCTCTCCGAGTCTCAGGTTTTCACACGTATAAAATGGAAATAAACCTACCTATTGTGTTGGACTCTCATTTAAAGGATATACTGTTCATGAAATTGCTTTGTAAACTGTACAGTCAAATCCTGGTGTAAGGTATTATGGCCAGGTGATAGTTGAGATTACTTGGACATGGAGATCTGGCACTGACTAACTTCAGGGTCTTAAATCTGGTTTTTAGCTTCAATTTAAGCCTGTACTCTCTGACTGCATTGACATGGCACAAAGTCAAGGGCAGATTTGACACTTATTTGTTTAATTTGATTGATGTGGACTACAAAACTGGGCTATTTAGTCTGCAAAGTATCTAGGCTGTAATGATCTGATATTGGCTGTCTCCATTCATCAAACTAAGTGGATAATTAGCAAAACAACATTTGACTTTGTGATGTATAGACAGTAATTGTGGCTCTGTCTCCATTAAAAGTCTCATCCAAAGTCATGAACTGGTTGTCATGTCTGTGCAAATGATTTCCAAATTTGTTTGTACTTCCAGCTCTGAACTCTTTCTTAAATGCTGTTTTATTTTTTCAACAGTGACCAGGCATCTTCAACATCCTGTCCCACACATATTTTTCCTCCCAAGTCTTCCCTCCTTCTGTAACCCTCATTTCTTCATCCCAGTCAGCCCGGTTCAAACTCTCAGGGTGACTCTGACTCCTCCCTCCTCCACATCTGCCACATTCAATCAGAGGCCAAGTCTTATCAGTTCTATCTATAAAATACCTTTGAAATCTTCCTCCTCTTCTCTAATTCTACTGCCCTGATATCCTACTACTTCATCAAGGCCCAACCTATTGTGATAGAAAGTCCTGTAATTGGCCTCTCTTTCCAGCATTGTCTCATCCTAACCCATCAGATATATTCTTGCTCTCATCTTGCTTTTTCTCCTTTAAAAATCCCCAGGGCTATTCTTTTTTTTTTTTTTTTTTTTTAAAGATTTATTTATTTTATTACATATCTCCCTTTCCCCCCGCTGTGACGACGCGCTGAGAGTGGTCACTGCGCAGGCGTGGCTTTCCCTGCTTGTGGGCGGTCTCTGCGTCCGTTCACGGCTGGCGCTTGATTCAGTTCGCAGGTGGCTGGCTGCGCTCCATCCGCGGGCGACCTGCCCTGCCCGTGGCGGCTCTTGCCCTGTCCGTGGCAGCTTCTTGCCCTGCCCACGGCGGCTCCGGCCCGCCCATGGCGGCCTGCCATCCTCAAGGCGGTCTGCCCGCTAGGAGAGGTCCCCGGGAACCGAACCCGGGGCCTCCCATGTGGTATGCCGGCGCCCTATCCACTGGGCTATCGAGCCGGCCCCCCAGGGCTATTCTTACTGCCTAAGGAATGAAGCCCATATTGTTCTACCTGGTGTTCTTAGCTCACCAAGTCTGGCTCCAGCCTGCTTCTCCAGCTTTGTCTTCTCCCACTTCCCTCCCTGCATATGACTGAGCAATCCCTGGTTCCCTGCACTGACTCCATGCTCTCCTGGATCCTAACGCTCACATAAGTCCTGCCTCGGAATTTCCTCCCCTTATTTTAGCCACCTTAACCCCACTCAAATGCCACTTCTTAACAGCCCTCTTTTCAGTTCCTACTTGGGAAAAAACCTCACCTTAATGTGTACTCCACGACACTTTAACAATAACTGCTCTACTTTCTCCCCTCTAGACTCCAAGTTCCTCAGGGCAGGACTTGTGCCACAGTCATGGCTGCTCCTAAATAACTGTTGATAAATGAATGTCTATAGAGGAAGCAAGCTCTCCAATATATTTGTTGCTCACTTTCTTGTGTGTAGGACGACTTATTTGAATATTGTAAACTCATGTGCTGGAATATTTTCCTTCACAAACATACAATATACTTCTATAGCTTCCTTCTTTTTGATGATGCTGATCCTTTATCAGTGGCACGTAGCACTAATTATAGGCAAGAAGAAAGGAAATTTGGGAAAGTAAATCACTGAAGAGGAAAGTGAACATGAAAACTGTAACTATAGAAAGAAAATAATATGTTTGCTGGGAATGGCATCTTGAACAGCCATAGTCCTCTAGGAAAGTATTGTTTTTAAAAGGAAAAAAAGAGCTATGTCTTGGAATATTTTAGGAGAAATTAAACTTGTAAGAACTGTAGGATAATCAAATCATTGTAAAAGTGGACCAGAATTTTCCTAGAATTTTATAACCCATTGGATTTGGCAAAACTAAACAAGAAAAGTAAAATGGCTATTGAACTGGAGAAAAGTACTAAAGGACTAATGGAGATAAAGTATAGGAATGCAAATGGATTTACCCCAAAGAGAGATGAATGGTGTTTAAAAAACCATAGTGTCATAAATAGAAAGATTCACCCTGCTTCTACCCT
>PVKH010017965.1:0-15319 GCA_004027955.1 Chaetophractus vellerosus | reverse complement strand
TGACTGATGAGAAAGCAACCTTGATTTGGACTCTAGGGCCTTGAGATAGTATGCTTTGACCCCAAATAAATACCCTTTATAAAGGCAACAGATTTTTGGTGCTTTGCATCAGCACGCCTTTGGCTGACTAATAGTTTGTTATATTTATTCTGACATTTCTAGATATTCAGAAGCAGGAAGCATTTTCAGGCAATCTTGATATCTATGTTACACATATCAGTTTTAAGTGTAAATTTTACAAACTAACCACATTAAGAGCTGCCTCATTCTCCCTCTAAATATAGAGGCAGGATGATATACAATGCATGGTACCAAGCAGACCATATACTCATTTTGACTCTGTCATCTAATTATATGATACTAGGGAATCTACATAACATTTCTCTGCCTTGGTTTCTTCATTTGTAAAATGAAGAGGATGCCTTATGGATTGCTTTGAGTATTACATGAGTCGGTAAATACAGCATTGGCTGTGTGCATTAAGCTTTCAATAAATATTGTTATTAGTCAGCACACTATTTATAAGTAGAAGCATAAAAGTATTTGCACAGTTATTGAAAATGGAATTATCATATAGTGGACTGTATATCAGGCACTGTGTATCTGATTTATTATATTGACAAATACAATCTTTACAAAAACTCTGTTATATGTATATGTATTTTTTATTCCCATTGATGCTTAGGTTCATGTGTCAGGTTGGCCAGGTTATGGTGTCCAGTTGTTTGGCAAAGCAAGCACTGGCCTAATTGTTACTGTGAAGACATTTCATGGATTTAAATCATCAGTAAGTTGATTGCATTGATGGCTGATTACATCTACAATCACCTGAGGAGATAGCCTTCAGCAATGAGAGACATCTCATCCAATCAGTTTGAAAACTTTAAAAGGAAAAATGACTTCAGCAATCAGAGGAGAGAATTTCCATCTTCTTCCAGCTTCTCCTGAGGAATTCATGGAAAACCTTCATCAGAGTTCCTAGTTTACAGCCTGCCCTAGGGAATATGGACTTGTGTATCCCCACAGTTATATGACACAACTTTTATAAAAATCTCATAGTATTTACAGATATCTCATATTGTTTCCCTAGAGAACCCTGACTAATACAGTACCTATGGAGCAAATTACTTACTCAAAATTCACACCTCTTTTAAGTGGTGGAATAAGAATTGGAATCCAGATTCATCTTGCTCCAAAGTCCAGACTTAGCACCTGAAGAATTAATTTTAGATCTAGACTTCAAATCAAGTCAGAAGACTAAATTTCAAGTCAACAATAGAATGACTGTTATTATCATAATTATAATCATAATCATAACCCATCATAATTGTGATCATAAACATAGCCAACATTTATATTGCACTTTCTTTGTTCGAAGAACTGATGCAGGAGTTTTAAAACTCATTTATTAATCATGATAACCCTTTGAGGAATGTAGCTTTATTTCCCCCCAATTTTATAGTTGAGGACACTGAGAGATGGAATTTAAGTAACTTTCACAAGGTCATAAAATAGGAGGTAGAGAAGGATTTGAATGCAAGCTGTCTAGTTCCAAAATACATAATTTATTAATCTGTGTAAATATTGTGTTCTATATGAACTTTAGGTTCCTCATCTCTAATGTGAAGATTACAAAATACATTTTAAGGGATTATAAGGAGCATTAAAATTATCCTACAGATGAAAGAGTTTTTTTAAAAAACACAAAGTGCTTTAATATGTAAGTTTTTATATGGAAATATTTTTGCATTATGGGCAACAATTTAAGCTTACAAGATGAATGATATTGTGATTATGACAGTTTAATATTTATTTTTTATTGTGTTATATCCAACAGAGATGGTCAACATTGAGATTATTTTATCACCTCTTGTGGAATAATGAGTTTCATTGAGCAATCATATCCTGACTATAATTTAGAAATATTTACTTTCATTATCTCCATTCACTAAAACAATGACTAATCAGGCACTATCTAATCTTGATTATATGGGTGAATTAAGGAACAATGAATTACTTTACATCATTGAGGGTTTGGATATTCAAGAGCTTTCATAATTGTCAAAAGAGGTACCTGTGAATAGGAGACATGAGAAATTTTGTGTTGTTCATGTTTGAAATTTGGGAATCTAAGCTATGTAGATATAATATTTCTTTCTAAAATTCTATTTCCAGATCAGGTAGATTCTTCTTTTGACTTTTAATTAAACACGATTTTT
This sequence comes from Chaetophractus vellerosus, assembly GCA_004027955.1. Lineage (NCBI taxonomy): Eukaryota > Metazoa > Chordata > Mammalia > Cingulata > Chlamyphoridae > Chaetophractus > Chaetophractus vellerosus. The sequence continues at coordinate 13,100 of PVKH010017965.1, read as the reverse complement.
GTTCAGGCATTCTTTCATAGTAAGAAGGAAACTTAGGGAGGTGTATTCTTTCAAGTTTTATAACCAGCTAATGGGGAGAAATAAATTTGGGTTTCTTTTTGAGTAAAATATCAGTAAGACCCTAAATAGGAATGCCTTTCAAAATGAGATCAATACAAATCTTTAACTTCAGATGCTACAGATGTGAACATGTACTCTGTCCTATGAACCATTTTATTTCATTTTTACAAGGTAAATTTACTTTGGTACTCCTTTTCATAAACTGAATTTCATCTCATATCCTCGATTTGCAATAACAAAGAAGCTATTAGAAGATTGATAAGACACCTAAAAGGTGATAAGAACAATTGTAAATGCAAGTGCTGGCAGTTTGTTTGTAGGAGACATTTAAATGCAGTGAGATCAATCTGTAATACACTTTACAGGAAGTGGTAAATCAGATAGTTCACTAGGGTACAGTACTTTTCCTAAATGACCTATTAGAGAGAAATTGGCTTAAAAACAAAAGAATATTTTATTAGAACCAGTTTCTTCAAGGATAGAGACAACATTTAAGTCTAGATAATTCAGAACACTTGCATGCCCTTCTCTGTTCTTTTATTTTCATTTTATTCTTATATTTTTGTATTACCTCTTTATCCTTCCAATGTGTAAATAATCTATTTAACCAGTATGTATGATAATGAACGATACAGAGTTTTTAAGCATTACAAGGTATTTTAGCTAAATTTTTAATCTAGTTGAAAGATATTTACCTCCATGTTTTATTGATTGGCAACATAGTATTTCACAGCATTGTGATTTAATTCCATTTCCTTATTGATAAACTTTTGAGCTACTTTTATCTCAACTTCTTATCTCTAAGAAACAACGTGACAATGAACCCTCCTGTATTATCTTGTGCATGTGGCTATTTGTGTAGAATTGATTCCCAAATAAAGAAGTTTCTAGGACAAGGAAGATGCACAATCATATTTCACAGATATTCCTAAATTGCTCTGCAAAAAGCTTATGCCAATTTATATAAACATAAAATGTCTCTCTCCCATGTCCCACCAACACTCTCAATCATTCTTAAGAAGTAAGAAAAAAAAGTGCTTAAATTCTTTTTTTTTTAAGCATGTATATCAAGGGTTTTTAAAAATTTTTAATTTTTTAAAAAAGATATTTAGGTTACATAAATGTTTCATAAAATAAAAAATATAAGGGATTCTGTAATGGTTTGGCAGTTTTATGTAATTATGAATTCCAAATATATATATTGCTTTGTGCTTGTAAACTGATCTGTTAATCTGGGCATGATTAGGTTATGATTAGGGCGTTAACTGCCATGTCAGTGGGATGTTGAGCTCCACCCCTTGGTGGGTGTGGTCTCAGGTATAAAGGCCAGGCAGCAGATTTGAGTGACAGAGATTTGAGAAGCAGTTCTGATGTTGGAGAGAAGTGCTCCAGGAGAAGATAAGTGAGCCATTGGCCCGATAGTCTACAGCTGGCCTTGTGGAGAGATGCAAAGTGTAGAGAGCCTCATCATCTACAGCTGAACTTGTGGAGGAAACAGAAGCTAAGCCCAGAGAGAAACGCAGCCCAAGCAGGAGAGGAACCCAAAGGCCTGAGCCCTTGCAGACTTCGGCAGCCATCTTGTTCCAACACGTGGACTTTGGTATGAGAAGAAACTTATGCTTTGTGGCCTGGTAACTGTAAGCGTCTACCCCAAATAAATACTCTTTATAAAGACCGACCAATCTTTGGTGTATTTCAAAAGGCACCCCTGTGGCTGACTAATACAGATTCCCATATGCCCCGTTCCCCACACTCTCCACTCTTACCCGCATTAACAACATCCTTCATTAGTGAGGTACATTTGTTGCAATTGATGAACACATTTTGGAGCATTGCCACTAAACATGGATTATAAATTACATTCTAGTTTTCACTCTCTCCCACAAAATCCTGCAGGTTATGGTAAGCCTGTATCTGTCATTGCAATGTCATTCAGGACAATTCCCGAGTCCCAAAAATGTCCCCACTTTTTTCCCCTCTCCCAGACCTCAGAACTTCCAGTGGCCACAGCCTCCACATTAATGACATAAGGTCTTCCATTGATAGAATCACAATAAGTCTACAGTAGAATAATAGTAAGTCCACTCTAGTCCATATTTCATTCCCCAATCCTGAGGATTCTGTGATGGTGATGCCCACTCCACCTCTTATTGAGAGGGGGCTTCAGTCCCATACAGCAGATGGATGGGACTCTCTTGCTTGCAGTTGTAGACTCTCGTTTCCTTGGTACGGTGGTTGTCCATCATCACCTCCTTGTTAGTTTCCTGGGTAAGTTAAATGAACTAGAGAGTAGGTGTATATTCTTTTTAAATTATGGAGTCCCTTCTTTTACTAGACATCGTTACACTCAGCATTGTATGATTCTATGTTAAAAAAGTGGCTTTCTTTACAGTTAAGCAATTTCTGAAGAAGGATAAGAATAGTATAAGGATGCCCCTGTGATGGTTAGGCTAATGTATCAACTCGGCCAGGTAATTGTGTCCAGGTATTAGGTCCAGCAAGCACTGGGCTAATTGTAATACAAGAGCATTTATGTATTTCAGTCACCAGTGAGTTTACTGGGTGGATGGCTGATTACATCTGCATCAGTCAGGGAGATTGCATCAGCAGTGGATGACGCTTTTATCCAATCAGTGGAATGACTTAAAAGGGGAAGTGATTTCAGCATTCAGAGAGAATTTCCCAGCTCATCTTTGTACAGCCAACTTCTCCCAGAAACTCTTCAAGGACCTTTCATTGGGCTTTCATCAGAGCCCCTGGTTTGCAGCCTGCCTGCGGAACTTGGACTTGTGCATCCCCATGGTCACGTGAGAGACTCTTATAAAATCTTATATTATTGACAGATATTTCTTGTTGATTCTGTTTCCGAGAGAACCCTGACTAATACAGCCCCCAAAAGCCAACCTTGTGGTTTAAAAAAAATTTAGTTATGATATACAAACTTTCTATCATAAATAAAAGGTGTTTTAGTTATTATTGTGTGGTTGTTGTTGATGATGGTGCTTTGATATGAAGACTGAGTTGGAATGTATTTGAAGCATTATACAGCACCCAAATTGAACTTTTCCCTTAAGAAGCAGAGATCAAAACAATTTATGCTGAACAAAACATAAATGGTGTTGATATTTATTAATCAGATACAGGAAAATAAAATTCATTAACATGAAAATTTAAAAAATGATCTTTTTCATACTCATAAATTTTTTGTTTTGTACGTTTATTCTTCAGAAATTTGTGGCCTTATCTTTCACCTTACATAACTGTAAATTTTTCTTCATTAGTATTGAAGCTATTTTATCTGTTATATATAAATTTAACATTGTTATATATTTCTGGTGAACTGAAAGGTTTTTTTTTTTAACTATAGTGACATACTTTGTCTCTAGTTATGCTATTTGTTTAAAGTCTACTTTTTAACTGTTGCTAGTATAATTATAAAATTTTTATTTTAGGTAGTATTTATATGCTATTTTCCATCATTTTACATTAAACTTCTCTGTACCATTTTGTTTTAGATATATTTCTCATTAAAATCATGTCATTGGATTTTTAAATTGAATTTATCAGCATGTTTTTTAACTAGGTCATTCATTCCATGTATGAAAAAATTTGTGAATAGTGTAATTACTAACCTATTTTTATTTAAGTCTACAATCTTATTTGGGCTCTCTATTTGTACCTGCAGTTCCATATTTTATTTTCTTCCTTTTAAAATTCTCCTTTTCTAGTGGATCCACCAGCCATTGGAAATTATTCTTTTTTTAATAGTTTAGTTGATATTCTAGAAATGTAAGCACCCATATTTAGTTTAGCATTGTCTCAATAATCTAGATTTCTACCTCTACCCAGCTGATAAACTATCTGAAAATACTTTAACTCCATTAACAGTCTTCCCACATGTGGAAGGCAGAATTCTAAAGATTCTCTTCCCCTGCTTAGTTACTCAAATACTAATCTAGGTACTGCTGTGAGCAGATTTTGTAGATGTAATTCAAGTCTCATATCAGTTATCCTTCAGGCTCTGAGATTGAGTGGGCATTTTTTTTTTAAACGGAGCATTTCCTCTGGCTGGTGGCAGAAGGGAAAAGATTTGGAGAACTGTTTCTGGTTTGAAGATAGGTGGGACCAAGAGATGAGAACTGAAAACGGCCTTAATAAACTGAGAATAGTGACCAGCTGACAGTTAGCAAGGAAACTGGACCGCCATCACACAACTGCAAGGAATGCAGTTCTGCCTGTAATCTGAATGAGCTTGGAAAAGAATTTTTTCCTCCAAAACCTTGATTTTGACCTTGTGAAACTCCAAGCAGAGAACCCAGTTGAGAAAATCGCACTTCTGATATACCGACTTGTGAATTAATGGGTGTAGTTTCCAGCTGCTAAATTTGTGGTAATTTGTTATGCAGCAATAGAAAACTAACACACCACAATTGCTGTGTGTTTTATCACAAAATTTAAATTTGTGTTGTTTTCATTTTTACTGGTTCTTATTAACTCAGTTTTTATAATCAATATTCATTTATATTAATTTATATATTTACTATTTCTTTGCACATCATTCATCTTGTGCCTCATACCTACTTCCCTTCTGTTCTGAAGTACACACTTCATCATTTTTTAGTGGTTTTGCTTGCTTTGAAGTCTCTCATTCATTGTCTAAAAATGCCCTTATTTACCAACCTTTCATGAACAACAATGTATTTTCCATGACTAAAATCTTAGGTTGAGAGTTGTTTTTCTTTAGCATTTTGAAGATTATATTTCACTATGCTGTCAGTACTTTCATCATTGAAAAGCCAGTTATCTGTGTAACTGCTGCAAAAGATAATTTTTAATTTTATTCCAGATGCTTTTACAGATTTTTAGTTTGCTAGTTATGAGTTCTCAAGTTTTAATATGGATTATTCTAAGTATGGTTCTCTTTCCACTTATTTTGCTTGGAATTTGTTGGGCTTCTTGAATCTGCAGATTATTATCCTTTTATAATCATGGAAAATTTTCAGTGATTTTTAAAATTTTCTCTTTAACTATTTCTTCTACCATTCTCTCTCTTTTCTCCTAACACAATTTATATCTAATGTATGGTAGACCTTATTTTTTTATTCTATTTTTCTTAACCTCTCTGATATTTCCTCTTTTTTTTTTTAACTCTGTACATTATTCTGGATGATTTCTTCTGGTCTGGTCTCAATTCATTTATGTTTTCTTCACCTTTTCTAATCTCATTACAATCCTGGTTTTTTTTGAGGCTTTTGTTTGTTGTCTACCTTTTTAAAATAATGCATATTACTTGTTTTTTCTTTTACTCCGATATTTCATTTTTTAAGGTTTCTTGTTTCTTGCAAATATTTTCAAGCTTTACTTTTACATATTACATTTACTTTTTATTACATAGTAATAGTGGTTAAATTATAATAGATCTGAAACCCATTATTTAAAATAATTTTTTGTATTATTGCTTCTGTTGGTAGTTGCTCATAGTTTCCTGCATCCTTATGTAATTGATTATGTATTGTCAAAATAATACATGGGTGTTTCTTGAGGGCCCTACCTGGATGATTGCAGAGCTCTCTCAGATCGCTTCCTTGGGCAGGACTTGGGCTCTGATTTCTGTCATACTTCGGCCCTTGCACTCATTAACACCAAAGCCCAGGTTCATTATTTTTTCCATCAATATTGACCTGCTAAGGTTTATTATTTAATACCTTTTCAAAAAAACTCTTCATTATCTGAAAATAACTGTGTCACCATCATTCTTAATGTCAGTTTAGTTTGGCATATAATTTTTTTTCCTTTTCTAATTTATTGAAGTATATCACTCATACATGAACAAACATAAACAATGAGTGTATAACAATAGATGTGAAGTTAAAAAACAAGCATACGTAACATCATACAGGGCTCTCATACCTCACCCTACCACCGATGCCTTGCATTGTTGTTAAACATTTTTAACTAATGATTAAAGAGCATCCTCAAAATATTACTACTAACCAAAGTATTTTCCCTCAACCTACCCTATTATTATTATTATTTTATATAATTTATACATGAACATACATAAACAATAAGTGTATAGTAAAAGTTGTGAACTTACAAAGCAAACATTCATAGCATCATACAGGGTCCCATACATCAACCCTCCACCAACACCTTGTATTGTCGTGAGACATTTGTTACAAATTATGAAAGAATATTGTCAAAATCTTACTACTAATTACAGTCCCCATCCTACATTGGGTGTATTTTTCCCCAAAACCATCCTATTACTAGTTTTAAATATATTCTTATGACAGAAGTTGTAAACCTACAAAACAATCATGCACATGTGCAGAATTCCCAAACAACACCCCTCTATCAACACACCACACCGTGGTGGAACATGTGCCACAGACCATGAGAAAACATCATCCAATCACTACCAGGTCCACAGCGTACATCTGGCATGCATTCTCCATACTTTCCCACTGTCAACACGGTACATCTTTGGCATAGATGCAAGAATATTACATTATTACTGTTAACCACACTCCATAGGTCACTCCAGTTGTATTTTTCCCATGCTTCTCCACATTCCCACCACCCTGCAATACTGATGTACATCTGCTCTAGCTCACAAAGGACTCTCTTGCATCTGAACCATCAACCACAATTCTCATCCACCTCTGGGTTTACTGTACTATCGAGTCCCTAGATTATTGTCCAGCTTTCTTTCAATTGGCATTTACATCCCTAGACTACCATTTTCAGCCACATTCCTATTTATAAACCAGCTGTTACTCACTATAATATGTTACCATCAATTCTGTGCATTTCCACACTTTTACGTAAAGCTAATTAAAACTTCTACATATATTAAATATCAGTAGTACATCTCAGTCCTCCTCTTATCTCCTTTAAGAATCCACCACCTACCACGAGGTCTTGAAGATATTTTCCTACGTTTTCTTCTATAAGCTTTATGGTTCTTGCTTTTATATTTAGGTTTTTTATTCATTTTGAGTTAATTTTTGTATAAGGTGTGAGATAGGGGTACTCTTTCCTTCTTTTGCCATGGATATCCAGTTTTCGCAGCACCATTTGGTGAATGGACTATTTTGCCCAAGCTGGGTGGGTTTGACACGTTAGTCAAAAATCACTTGACCATAGATTTGAGAGTCTGTTTTTTAACCATCAATTTGGTTCCATTGGTCTATGTGTCTGTCTTTATGCTAGTATCATGCTGTTTTTACCACTGTAGCTAGGTAATAAGACTTAAAGCCATGAAATGAGAGTCTTCCAACTTCGCTTTTTGTTTTTAAGATGTTTCTGGCTATTCAGGACCCCTTAGCCTTCCAAATAAATTTGATAATCATGTTTTCCATTTATTTTTAAAATGCTGATGGAATTTTTATCGGGATTGCATTGAATATGTAAATCAATCTGAGTAGAATTGATATCTTAATGATATTTAGTCTTCTAATCAGTGAGCATGGAATGGAATGTTCTTCCAATTATTTAGATCTTTTAAAATTTCTTTTAACAATGAGTTGTAGTTTTCTGAATACAAGTGCTTTCTCCCCTGCCTGGGGCGGGGATGGAGCTGCAGGTGTGGGCAGCAATCTATGCAGTGCAGGTCCAAGATGGCTGCAGTTGCCCTAGTAGACTTCTGATTATTCAGTCTGTGCCACCTAAATGTAACTGCAGTTACCTGGAGAGGCTGGTGCAGGGCCTGCCAGCTTCCTCCCTGCTAGAGGTAGGGCTGAAGCCTAGGCTAGGGCTGCAGGCCAGTTTGGGTGAAAGAAACTGGTTTCTACCATCACTGTGATTTTCAATCAGCCCGGCTTCCCCTCATTTTGGGGGTGGAGTCAAAATGGCGGCTCCGGGCCTCCTTCTGAGTTGGACAGGCTCAAACTTTAGCTGTTCTTAGGGTTACACTTTAGCCAGCCAAATTTACTAATCAGTAGCTGAAATAGGTGGCCAACCGTCTCTTCCTCCCCTCCTTTTGGGAAATGGAGCTTCCAATTCCTGCCACAGAGTAGCTCCTGAGGTGGCTTGCGCTGCCAAAGTAGGATGATCGCTGCCCTCCATGGCATGGCCTATAATTTCCCAGAGAGGCTGGCGCACCTCTCCCCCGCTTCCTCCCTGTCTGAGGAGATCCTGGGGCTTAGGCTAGAGCAGCAATCTGATCTAGATGGAAAGAAGCCGGTCCCTACCAGCACTGTGATTTTTAGTTAGCCCCGCTTCCCCTCATGTCAGGCACAGAGTTAAGATGGCGGCTACCAGCCCCTTTCTGACTTGGACAGGTTTAAGCTTTACTTTTCTTAGGTTTATACTTTAGACCGCTGAATTTACTAATCAGTAGCTGAAGTTGGTGCCCAACCATCTCTTCCTCCCCTGTTTTGGGAAGTGGAGCTTCCAATTCCAGCTGCGGAACAGCTCCTGAGGTGACTTGTGCCTCCAGTGGATGATGGGCACTCCATGGCGTGGAGTGCTCTACTTAGGAATCTTCTCTGCAGATGGGCATTCTCCCCCTTCAGTTCTTTCAAGGATGTTGCAGGATGCACTTCTGGTCTCCTGGAGCCCCCAAACAAGTGCTCTAGATAGCTCTGGGTGATCACTAACTTCCCTGTAGCAGGAGCTGATTCTAGGAGCTCTTTACTCTGTCGCCATCTTGCTGGTTCTCTTGGCACAGAATTTGAGCCTAGAATTATCTTCTATAAGTCTTTGATATTTTTTTCTTAGAGAATTATACTATTAAATATATAACTATTCTTTTGAAAGTAATATGTCTTCTCTCACTTACTGCTTTATTTTTTAATACAATATTTCAGTTTCACTCTGACAGATCAAAATATGAACTTGTTTCTGCTCAGTTCAGTTGGATCATTTCTATCTGAGCACCAATATCATTCTTCTGTAAAATTGTCAATCATTACCATTTCAAATCTTCTTTTTCTCTATTATTCTCTATTTTTTCAATCTAAAACTCATGTTAGAACTCTGAAATATCTTGATCTCTCTTTTGTGTCTCAATGTTGTATTCATCTTTTCTGTCTCTAACTGTGCGGTGTTCTCAGAGATTTTCACTGTCTGTATTCAGTAGGTTAAATTTTTTAGTGGTATTTGATCTACTATTTAGAATATTCATGGAGACAGTTTTACTTTTGTTTTTTACAAATTTAATGAAAATATTTTAAATTTCTTTTTTTTTTTAAAGATTTATTTATTTTATTACATATCTCCCCTCACCCCCGCTGCGGCAACACGCCGAGACTGGTCACTGTGCAGGCGCGGCTTTCCCCGCTTGTGGGAGGCTTCTGCTTCCATTCACGGCTGGCTTTCAGTTTGCGGGTGGCTGGCTGCGCTCCATTCGCGGGCGACCTGCCCTGCCCGTGGCGGCTTTTGCCCTGTCCGTGGCAGCTTTTTGCCCTGCCCACGGCGGCCCTGGCCCGTCCATGGCGGCTTGCCATTGTCAAGGCAGTCTGCCGGCTAGGAGAGGTCCCCGGGAACCAAACCCGGGGCCTCCCATGTGGTATGCCGGCGCCCTATCCACTGGGATATCCAGCCGGCCCTTTAAATTTCTAATATATCTAAATGGCACATTTTATTATATGCCTATTCTTCATGGTCTTGATTCAAGGAAGACTTTCTATTATTTATCTATTTGATAATTTAAAACATTATTTCTTTTTAAAGTTTTTCACGATGCTTCTTATTTCTATATCTTGGACACAAAATATTCCGTTTGGAAGACTGTTGATAGAAATGCAGCTGGACTTCCTTATGTGCTGTGAATGTGTATGTGTGTGTGTGTGCTTTTACCTTCCATAATTTAACTCCAGGAAGTTGCAAATAATTCCTCAGGGCCCAGAGCTCTGAACCAGGTTTTAAAGTTGTAGCTTACCTTTAGTTCATACCTAAAAGGGCTTGATTGCAAGGGACTATTCTCCATTTTAGATATTGTCTTCCTGTTCTAAGGCAGGCTGAAATGCCCCAGTTCATAGCATCACCTCTGGCCCCTTGCTCTAACACAGGCATTGAGATCTCAACACCTAGAGTGTCTATTCTGTAGTAGCTTCCATGGCTGTTATTTTGTTCTGATTCATTGATGTGGCTTCCCTCTCCATTTTTGGAGCAGAGATCTTTTCTTTTCTAGCTTTTGAGTGTCTTCCTTCCTTCCTTCCTTCCTTCCTTTCTCTTTCTATCTCTCTCTATCTATATCTCAAAACCACAAGCCAATAAATTCCTGTTGCTTAAACCACCCCATTGCATGATATTTAATTTAACAGCCAGGAAACTAAAACACCCCCTGTATCCCCCATTGTGATTATGTTGCAACCACCTCAATAATTGAGGATAATCTCCCTATCTCACAATCATAACAAAATTGTACCTGCAAAGTCCCTTTTGCCATATAAGGTAACTTTGCAGGTCCAGGAGATTAGGAGGTATACATATTTAGGGGACCATTATTCAATCTATTCAACCACAATGTATGAACTCTATTCTGCTTCATTGAGCTATTTCTCTATCAAACTGTCACACTTAATGTAGCTATATAACATATCTTGATATAAGGTACAGTAATCACTCCCTCTTTTCTCTTTTTCAAAATCATCTGTTATTTTTTGCCCTTTTTATTTATAATGTTGAATATCAGTTTGTCAATTCCCACACATGCATCACCAACTGAAGTTTTTCTTTTGATTGCATAATATCTATATATTAATTTGGGGGAAATTTAACACTTTTATATTTTTTGTCAGTTTTCCATGTAAACATGGAATAGCCCTCATTTACTTAAATATTCCTTAACTCTCTCTCATTAGACTTATTCATGGGTATTTCATATTTTTTTATGCTTTTGTAAATAGTGTTATCTTAAAACTTATTTTTCTGTTTGTTGCTGGTCTATAGACATACAATTGAATTTTGGTTATTGATCTTGTATCCAGCAATCTTGCTACAATGATTTCTTTATTCTAGTAACTTACCTGTAGATACCTTTGGAATGTCTTCATATAATATCAAATTATTTTTCAAATAATGATTTTTTTTCTTTTCCAATCAATACGTTTTTTTCTCTCTGTGTATTGTTAGCTTTCAATGTATTCCAATGTTTCCCCCCACCAATTATTCTAGTTGCCCTTAGGAGAAAATTGTTCCAAATTACCTAGTCTTCCTATACTGAGAACTGCCTGTTATATATTTAATTTGTAGAACACTGTGTTTATTGTTGCTGAGTTTTTGAACCTGGTGGTGGAGGACTTGATTTGGGGAGCAGAAGGAGTTCAGCATGTATTCTAGCTAATATTTTGAACTAGAGATAGATCTCCATAACACTTTTCAAAAAAAAAATTGTGCACAGTAGTTATAGGTTAATTCTTGGTGGTCATTCTTTTAATTCTTAAAACTTTATCCTTAAATAATTGTTAGGATTTAGAAGGAATATTTAAATTTTCTAAATAAATTCATCAAATTTTTATGATTCTGTCAAAGTAAGCTAGCCTTGTGTAGGTCAATATCATCCAGAACATGTAAGATTTGTTTTAAGATATTAAATATATCTGACTCCAGTTGCATATGCACTTATAATCAAAATAATACCTGCTGGTCATCACATTATTTACATCATCATGTTTTCTATTCACCAGTGCTGAAATCGGCTTTCTTTCTTAGATCATGGTTCTATAACTTTATTCTTTATATATCTATATATCTATATATCTATATATCTATATATCTATATATAGATATATAGATATCTTTTCCTAGTTTTCTCTCTCCATTTACTGTGCTTAGTTTTTACTTTTTCTTGAGTGGTCCTGATGAGTATAAAGGAATCCAAAAGCTCTCAGTATAGCTGCAGAACAAGAAACGTCTGATTCATAAAGAGATAATGCAGACCTATTTTCTAGAGTATAAAAGCACAGCTCTGTCTTCGCAGCTTCACTACCTGTACAAATTTGTCTAGAGATGTCAGTGACTTAGAAACATATTTTGAGTAACTTACTTTCTGTAATGAATCAAGTTCCCTAGAAAAAGAACCTGAACTGAGGATTTGTGTGAATGAAAGAGATTTAATAAGGGAATGATCTTGGGCAAAAATTGTAAAAATCTTGAGGGAAGTTAGATAGGCAACTGGAAGGAGCAATACAAATGCGTGGTTTCAGGTGAAGCCTCGTTCAACTTGATCCACTTAGGAACTTTGAAGCCCATATGCAATGCAGAGTCTATATTAACTTTAAGTAAGTAACCTGGACTTTTGTAACCCTCAAAGGCAACTTCCAGTGAAATGCTCTAAATGCCCAATGGTCGACCTCTGGAGAAGTTGCAGATGTGAGTCTTAAGCAACCCTGTGGCAGCTGGGGTTTGAGCACATTGAACAAGCACACAGGATCTAAGTGGATGTGGTCCAGCACCAGCATCATATTACATTTCTTACTACCTTTTACATGAACCTCCAATGTTCAAGGGCAATGAAATGAGGCATCTTACAGCAAATGCCTGTCTCATTATTAATGATTTCCTATTTGAAGACAGTGATATTGTTTTATCATTGGATTGATTTATTTAAAACATCATTGATACTCAGATATACATAATTTTAGAAGGATGTTCTCTGGTTTCTTATTAAGTGTTTCAAATTGTATCTAAGGATCATTTTGTTAAAGGAACACATATTGATAATTATACTGTGAATTAAGGGGATATTAAGAGAATTAAAGGGCTACAAAATGCACTGGCTAGCTATTTACCGAAAACATTTTCTTGGTCTTTCTTTTCTTCTCAGACTCTATTTCTCACTCTCCCTTTGTTGTGAGAGCTCATGTGACTGTGTTTTGGCCAACTGAATGTGCACAGAAGTGATGTATATGGCTTCCAAGCCTGGCTTAGGAAAACTTCTCATTTGATCCTGCAGACTCTTTCCCTCTTTGCTGGTTGTCTGTGAGGGCCCAGAGTGACCTTGAGTACATATTTAAGATGGCATACCTTCCATCAGCCTGAGTGCCTGAACCACAAATAGCACACTTCTCCCTTGCCTCCAGTTGGGCTTT
>PVKH010017964.1:0-15268 GCA_004027955.1 Chaetophractus vellerosus | reverse complement strand
CTTCCTAAACACCACCTCTGGTAGCCCTGTTGTCCTGCCTTCTTATTAACATTGGCCTACACTTTGGACAAATTATGGAAATTCTCTGATACCCCTTTCAAGGTTCTCTTCCCCTCAAGCTCCCTAACATACTCACACCTGCTGACTGCCTGCTCTTCCCTGCCTCTACTTGTTTTAGGAAGTAAGTAGCAGAACCACAAACTTCTGATAGTCATCTTGTTCCAGTGCTTGTGCCTGGGGGAACCACTTGGTCCCTTGTGCAAGCCACAGACCTCTGGAGCATCTTATGGCTTTGACCATTGTTGTCTTGGTTTTGATAAAATGACAAGGGTCATAAAACTATTCCCTAATGCAATAGGGATCAGGTAAGACAGCTGGAGTAGACACTGGAGACAGTCAGCTTTATGACTCTTGGTGGTTAATGTTTTATTAAAATCACCATCTAGAACATATCCTCTATTGGACATCACTGCAAAGGTTAAAGAACAGTTTTGGACGTTACTGTGAAAGTGAAGGGGCCCTTGACATAAAGTGCCATGATGTGCTGGGCAGCAGGGATGCAGCTGAAATCACGTTTTAAGAACTCTGCAAGTTTTATGTTGTGGAATGCCTGAGACAGATGTCTGGGCGCCTGAAGCAAAAGGGAAAATCAGCAACACTGATCCTGCTTTTATTTAAAATTTTGATATTTTGTTCATCATGGATTTTTTGCATTGATTTTGAATTCTTAAAATATTACATTGAAATATAACATCTTGTTTACTGAGATTTTTGGCTCTGCCTTAAATGGGACTTTACCCTAGTCCCAACCCTAATTCATTTGATTTTAATGAGTGTCTCGATACATGTGTCTGTGTGTAGACCTGGAACAAATGAAATAGTTGGAAAAGATGGTCTCAATGAACAGAAAAAGTGCAGACTTCCTTGAGGGAGCAGAGATTAAGAAGATAGTGGACATATATAATCTAACCTGAAAAAGCAGAGCGTTATCATTATTTTTATCCTATCTACATTTAGGGACTAGTTGTTCTACAAATTCTGCTAGGTGTTTTCTAGAATGCTGCAGGCACATGTGGCATCTTCCTTCTGGGAATTCACATCTAGCAGGATATATGAAAGGGACATTTAGATCCAGTTGACGTTTAGTGAACACCCGCATTGTACTAGATACTCAGCGAGGCAGGTTTATATCCTTTATCCTGCTTCATCTTTCTCACAGCAAACCCATGTGACAAATTATATCTGTTTTCATACGAGGAAAACGAGGCGAGATAAAGTCGTACGTCCAGCTAGTGAGCCGAGAGCTGGGGTTTGGTGCCAAGCTGAGTGCTATTTCCACAAATCTATAAACTGCTACAGGTGAGGAAAGAATAAACATTGCCCACATCTGTATGAAATGCAACAGGGAAATGTATCGACGGCCCTCAAATGAGTGCAGTGTTCTTCCGAACTTCATTTTTAGATCAAGTGTGATTGGGACAAGTTGCCATTTTTCCTTTGCTGATTCCAAGAACATTTCATGGAGTAGGGATTGAGAGGAGCCTTAAAAACCATGTCAAGGGTTTCTTCATGGATGAGAGATAGACTGGGATTTGGGGGTTACACAGCACATGATGAAATTTGAGGAACGTGGAAGGATATGTAAACAAGTTAGCTTGTTGGGAAACTCCCAATTCAAAGCACCATGTAGTCTTCTGTGACAGCTATCAAATTAGCAGCAATTTCATCCCAGATCTGTCGAATTTCAGAGCCCAGACTCTTAATTACATTCAGTAGGATCTGGCATCAAACATGTATTAAACTGATAATTTTTCTTAACCACATTGAGCATCCTCTTTGGACTTCTGAAGAGTCACACAGAAAAACTTAGTATCACTAAACACACACTGGATCTATCATTCAATGAGGATGTTCTAAGCATGCTCAAGTGGCCTGAACGTAAACTTGATTCTTGTGATAAGGAAAAGGAAAAACATGCTTTACTTCTTTGTTGTGTCTGTGGTAATATGTAGTTACACCAGACAAGCATCATCACTTCTTAAAAGTAGAAAAATAAAATTAGATGGTTGAGTTGGCAAATTGGCCAAGCTTATATATTGCATCGACACTCTCCAATGAATAGAAGAGAAGCCAAAATGTATTGCACACAGTGGCAAATATTTTATTCTCTCAATAGTGAAGCCTCATTGTGTTTATTTTAGAGATGAGGAAACTAAAGCTCAGTAAAGTGGGTTGTTTAATTACCAATGAGCTAGTAGGAGTAGAGTTAGGATTCCAACTTATATCTGATTGATTCAAAAGTCTTTACTTTTTTGAGTACATCATAATGCTTCCTATTTAGCTCAATCTCCTGCATCAATGCTATTTCTGCTTTTTATATGTTGGTCTTGTTGAATATGATACCAGTTGGATGGCTAATGACGGCAGATAAGGTAATTAAAAACAGCTGCAAGGATAGGTGTTGGGGAGCCAGCTGTGAGTTTAGTGTTGCCTCTGCATTGCTCAGGTGCTCTCTAAATTGAACACTCAGATTTATGATCTCACTCTTGGACCTTCAGATTCTCCACAAGTGGGGCTGACATGTCGTGTGCTATTGAGTCTGGAGTCCTGGCCGATCTACAGATTAGCGGTACATTTCCTGCTTTGGACCTTGGGTTTCTTCTGCAGAATGAGAAGGGTTGCCTGCAGTGAGTTCCTGGACCTATGATTTTATAATATACCTGTTATATTGAGGAGTTGGCTTCAGCTGAGTCTTCTTAATTCTGGTGAATGAACTGGAGCCTCATCCTGTAAAATTTTTCTTTCTTACTTTTCACTACAATCATGTATCATCACTTGTACTCAGACCATATTCAATGCTTTCCATAATTAAGTGACTTATGTTTGTATAGCCCTCTATAGTTTATGAATCTTCATCACATATATTGTCTTGTTTTATGTCTCAATAACCCAGATTAAGGGAAGCAGTATCAAACATGGGTTTAAGTTGCTTAAATTCTTCATCTATAAAATGTGCATGATATTAGTATCTCTCTCCTCAGATGGTTGTGATGGGACAATTAGATTATGCACATAATATGCTTAGCAGAGAGTTTGCCTCATAATCCATGTTCAGCATTTGTTAGCTGTTGTTTGGTGGCTTGTTCCAAATTTTACACATTCTTAATCATAGAGCTGGATTGGAATCTAGGTGTTCTAACTTAAAGAGCAGTGTTTTTGTTAATGCACTGTGCTGGTTTTTAAGGCCTAGGAAAGAAACTAGAAGGAGAAGTTTTCAGGGGAAAAGGTCAAACTGTCTTTAGTCCTGTGCTTATATGTGCCTGGTATATTCACTCCTTCTGCTTCTTTGGTCACCTACCCTGGGCCAGGCACTGTGCTAGGCATTGAAGATACTAGAATGACTGTGGCACAATCTTTGTGCTGAGGTTGCTCACATCTAGTGGGTGAGACAGATATATATATATATAAATGTTACAGGCATTTAATAATTTTTTTAAAACAAATGATGTCAGCACGCACAAGGTGCTATGGTGTATATAAAAAAGGCAGCACCTAATTACCAAAGGAATTTGACAAAGTTGTACTTGAGCTGAGTCCTGACTGATGAGGCTGCATTAGCTAAGCAAAAGGCCAAGGGGACATTACGGAGAAAGGGAACAGTGTCTGCAGTGGAAAGAACGGTGAGAGGACTCAGGGAATGCAAGTGCTTCCGTATGACTGGAGCCTAGTGAGAGTCTGAGGAATTGCCAACAGTTGAGCCTGAAGAAGTGGGCAGGAGTCAGATTGCATAAGGACTTGGATCCATGCTAAGGGGATGGACATTTATCTTGAAAGCAATGAAGAAACACGGCATGATTTTAAACAAAACTGTGGTGTGTTTATTTTTTTAAAAAGAGAACACTCATGTTTATGGGGGGAAGGATTGGAGGGTATGATTACTGGAAGCAGGATTTAGATACCACTGTCATCTAAGCAAGAGAAGCTGAGGAGGTAGATTAAGACTGCAGCAGAGGAACTGGAAAAGTGCGCTAGATTGGCAAGCCATTTCGGAGATATTTGGGAGGATCGGAGTGGAGAGTAATTTAGAGGGAGGAAGCTGACTTGGGTGCCTGGGGGGATGGGTGGCCACCATTAGCACCAGCCATATAGGTTCAGACATGGGAGGGAGGAAAGGGTGCTCATGATGAATTATTTTTTAGCCATGTCGAGGTTTAGTTTCCTGGGGGCCACTGGGAGAAGCCTAGTGGGCATTTGGAAATATTTGTTGGGTGTTCTGGAAAGAGACGGGTGATAAAAGGAACATGAATGGGCATTTTTCATAAAGTAAAAGAAGTTGAAGATGCACTTTGGAAAAAGTGGCCTAGGAAGAATGGGCAGAGTGAGAAGCTGCTTTGTTTG
Source organism: Chaetophractus vellerosus (assembly GCA_004027955.1). NCBI lineage: Eukaryota > Metazoa > Chordata > Mammalia > Cingulata > Chlamyphoridae > Chaetophractus > Chaetophractus vellerosus. Next base: position 10,870 of record PVKH010017964.1, on the reverse strand, counting down.
GCCTGTGTTTGCAGAGACCAGGGGGTTTTACTACAGGAAATCAGGAAAAATAATTGTTGGGTAAATCTCTTCTAAGAACCACAGCCCAGGACTCTGGCAGAGGGGCTGCATACTTCTTTTACTGTCAACTCTTGGGTAATTAGGGTGTGATTAGGCAGCCAGTAGGTGATTTAGACTTCTTTCCTTCCTCCTGCTCACCTTGTATCCTAGCACAGCTTGGTTGTGGCTGAATCAGTAAAGAGAGTGAAAACGGATGTGTCCGTTTGGCTACATGTGAAAGCCCCTAGTTTATTAGGATTGGAGATGAACCCATTAAACTATTGGGGATCATCATGTTTCACTATTTTTGAATTTGCAGTGTCATCCCCAGGTACTGTTATGTATGGCAGAGAATTGGCGGTCTTGATCGTAGTCCATGTTCTCCTTTGTATGAAGCATTTTTTTAAATTTTAGTTTTTTGTTTGTTTAGTTTTTAAAGAAACTTTTACTCCCACATCCTTTCTCCAGAAAGCTGCTCCAGAGTGAGCAACTCTCTGATATATTTCTCAGCAGCACTTCTCTTTTCAGTTGAGAATTTTATCAGCAATTCTTATGCTAAGAGGGGTCAGGAGATGAGGCATTTCTCACGTTACCCTTGAAGCTACTCATGAATAATGGCCTATATCACCTCTATTGTCTGCCCCAAAACATGAGCAACCAGACATAAAGGCAGAGGAGAAATTAAAGATCACTGAATGAGCCAGCAGGGCAGGGGAAGGCTGAGATAGTGTGAAGAGGTAAAAAATGCAAGGTAGAACAGATGGTAAAGTGGGGAGAAATGTTTGAGTAGATTAACTACTCATCAGATAGAGAGTGAGACAGATTCCCTGGTTTGAAGACAAGAAGAGCAACAGAAAAGTCTGAAATCTTTAGCGTGAGATTAAGGGCATCCCTACCAAAGAGCTATGTAGCTAAAATAAATGAAGGGCCATTACTCCAGGCTGAATGCATAATGGGTAAGAAGCTCACTGGGCTTTTCACCGCCCCTTCCTATACTCTCCTGTGATTTATGCTGCCAGTTGCTGCTGTGGGGGAGATGGGAGGATCTGCCTTTCTAAATACTTTCTTCCTTCGTCTGTGAATTAGTTTATTGAACTCCAACTGGGGTTTTAGGTCCCTGGGGGATGGGCAGATGGGACTAAGGGGGACAAGAGATACCAAAGGGAGGAAAATAATTCCAAACTAATGGGCTAGTAGGACCTGACCAGAGTAAACCGGGGTCAATTTCTTTGTGGGAAGGTGATGTGAATTTTTTCCCCCTGCCTCTAGGTAGGCAATATCTAGGAAGGCAATGTCTCCTTATGACTTTGAGGCATAGCACCTGCCTAATGGAAAAGTCATCCAAGACTCTCAAGAGTGGGACAACTTTTAAAATGGAAACTTGGCTGAGTCAATACGGTGATGGCTGAATCATTGTGAACTGAGAGTAGGAAACAAAGAAGAACCCACCAACCAAGGAGGTCAGGGAGTGTGACAAGGGTCTATAAGAGGGCATGCCATGCTGCATAATGGGGGAGAACCGAGACCTTTGTGTTGGGGTGCCAGTCCAGGGAGTGATGGGCGCATTATGTGCCGAGGATTGGACCTTCCTGACTGGCTGCCTTGCTGCTGGGCCCTGTTAGAGACTGAGCTGGGAGTCTTGCCTTTTGTTTCAGCTTCTTCTGAGACAGTAACATCAGTTGTGATGGGCTATTGGCGCCTTCGGAGAGGCAAGTTTTATGTTCCTATGTTTCCTATTAAAGCTTGTTAGAAGTAAATATAAAGGAACCCTTTAATCCTGGCTAGGTATAAAATGAGACTAATAACAAATCTACAATGAAATCACTTCAGCCCTTGAAGGCTTTCTTAAAAGATTACCTCATACCATACCTCCATTAAGACAGGCAGGAAGGGAATAAAATGACATTGAACTCTGCCCTGAATCGTTCTTGTTTTGTTTTTAAACAAATGGTTTAAGGCAGCAATCTTCTTTCCTCCTCACTGCCCCCCACAGAGGCCCAGCATTAGTGAAAGCAAACTGATACTCTCTTGTCCTGGGGAAGATACTTCAGTTGGGGTGGGGGTGGGGGGGAGTCCATTCCAGAGCTGAGGGGGGTCTGCTGTGTTTAGAGTATCTCTGGAGAGAGATCATTCAGGGGTTGTTCCTAAGGGCTGGCTAACATGTAAACATGGACTCTTTGGAATGAGATGGAAGCAAATCAGAATCTACAGAATCAGAATTAGAAATGGAAAGGGCCTTGGAAGGTCTTTGTAGACCATCACATGTCGCTAGGTGGAGGTGCCCTTCAATTGCCCTTCACAGATGAAAACTTCCAGATATGGGACCCCATGCCCTCTGTTTAATAAGAACCAACACACAGTATTAAACACTCTCCTAAAGATGACTCTTCAGCCCAGCCGGGAACAGCTCAATTTTCTTATACACAGAGCACTTTCTTTTTTTCACTGGCTGAAATCTTACAGATATATGGATTAATTAAACCATTCATTTATCCCACAGGCATTGATATGTTAAGTGCCTAGAGTGGGCACAATACTAAAGTGAGGACTGTGGGGAATACAAAAGAGGTGGAGGAACCGTCCTAGTCCTTGAGGAGTCTATCATCTCATTGAGCGGCCAAGAAAATAATTCATGACGTGACTAGAGAACAATGCAGCCCAGTGCAGTGTAGGTAGGATTCCGCGGGATAAGATGGCACATGTTCAGGGAAGCAGGGGAGTTTCATGGAACCAGGCCAGTCTTGAATTGGCTTTTGACGGACATGCTGGATTTAAACTAGTGGAAAGAAGAGGGTCCGGAAGAAACAGATTTTGTGTAGTTTATAGGGATTTGAGATTCCATTCCTTTCTCCCCGGACCATCCCATCTGCCCTATAACCCATAGTCTCCTTCCCTGACCCCCAAGTCTTCCATGTTCCTATAGACAGAGCTTTGTGCTAGCTGTTCTCCAAACAGGACCCTTTGTGTGAAACACAGATGCCTACTTTGTCTTTCCTTCTTCTTGGTGAGCAGCTTTAGAGGGGGTGTTTGTCTTCACCTATGTGTCCTACAATGAAGGGCAAGTGGGCTTTAGTAGTCAGAGTTCCCATGTTGTCTACATAGTACTCATGAATAGCAGCATAATTTCTGGAGATCAGTGTCAGTAATTCCTTCAGCCTTGAGGGCTGCTTCCTTCAGGCCAATGTCCCTGAAAACGCACTGCCAAAGCTGGAATTGCTTCTTATGTATCATGCTTCATATCAGCTTAAATGCCACTTCTTCAGGCAGGTCTTCTCCTACAGCTCCATCTCATCCTTCTTTTCCTTTTCAATTTTGGTGCTTATATCAAATTATATATTGATCCTTGTGGGTACCTGAGTAATGTTTGCCTCTATCGCTAGAAAGCAAACTCTGTGAGTCAGAGACCTAATTTGTTTTGTTCACCACCACACACTTAGCCCCTAGTGCAGGGACTCAAAAGAAATGTTTGACAGATGGATGACTGAAGAATAAAGTATGAATGGACAGAGAGGTATGGTCCTCAGAACCAGGATGACTAGTGTTTTCTTGGGGTTCTCATCATAGAAATCACCTACAGGATCCCCAGGAAAGCAGTTGAGAGAGAACGACTGCTGTCACAGTCTACAGATAAGATATTCCTGTGTCCTCTGAATGAACTCAGCAGACCCTTGGAACTATCGTCCCAGCTGTTGTAAAGGTGCTGCCTTACCTCTCACATTGCCACAGGAAGCCATTTTATTGCAATGTGGATTTTCCATCAGGGATGGGAAAATCAAGCCAGAAAATCAGATTTAGTGATAGTTGGTTTCCAAAGGAAAAGAAACCACCCTTATTCTATATTTCCAGGTTCTGAAGAACTTTTAGAAAAAAATGTTGTAACATATTTGTAACACAAAAATGCAAAATTTCCCATTCTAAATACCTTAAGTGTACTCTTTGGTGGTATTAATTAGATTTACATTGTTGTGCTATCATCACTACCATCTATTACCAAGACCTTTTCATGATCCCAAGCAGAAAATCCGAACCCCTAAGCAATAACTTCCTATTCCTCCCTGCCCCCAACCCCTAGTAAACTCGAATCTACTTTCTGTCTCCATGAATTTGCTTATACTAGATATTTCATATAAGTGAAATCATACAATATTTGTTCTTTTGTGTCTGGATTATTTCACAGAGCATAATGGTATCAAGATTCGTTCATGTGGTAGCATGTATCAGAACTTCATTCTTTTTTATGGCTGAATGATAATGCATTGTATGCATTTACCACATTTTGTATATTTGTCCATCTGTCAATAGACAGTTGGGTTATTTCCACTTTTTGGCGATTGTAAATAATGCTGTGATAAACATTAGTGTACAAATATCTGTTCGAGATCCTGTGTTTAGTTCTTCTGAATGTATACCCAGGAGTGGAATTGCTAGGACATATGTCAATTCATATTTAACTTCATGACGAACCACAGTTTTCCATAGTGGCTGCACCCTTTTACATTCCAACCAACAATATACAAGCCTTCCAGTTTCCCCACATCTTCACCAACATTTGTCCATCTTTTTAAAATTATAGATCTTGTAGTGAATGTGAAGTGGTATTCCATTGTGGTTTTGATTTGCTTTTCCATAATGGCTAGTGATCTTTTCATGCACTTATTGGTCATTTGTATGTCCTCTTTGGAGAACTTTCTATTCAAGTCCTTTTCTTATCAATTTAAAAAATATTTATCTTTAGTTATGGTGTGATCCAATATACATAACATAAAAATCATTGTAACCATTTTAAGTGAACAATTCTTTGACATTAAGTACATGGAAAATACTGTGTAGCTTTTACCACTACTTCCAGAGTATTTTATCATCCCAAACCAAAACTCACATTTATTTAGTAATAATACCCTGTTCCCTCCCTCCTCCCTCTGCCCCTGGTAACCACTATTCTGTTTTCTGTCTCTGTGAATTTGCTTATTCTAAGTGTTTCATGTAAAAGAAATCATTCAGTAGTAATCCTTTTGTGCCTGACTTATTTCATTCAACATGATGTTTTCAAGGTTAATCCATGTTGTAGTATGTACCAGTATTTCAATACTATTTATGGTTGAATAATATTCCATTGTATGAATGTACACATTCATCCATTCATCTGGTGATGGACACTTGGGGACTTTCCACCATTTCACTTTTGTGAATAATGATGCGGGGAACATTGGTATACAATACCTATGTACAAATTTAATGCAGTCCCTATAAAAATTCTAGCAGGCATTTCTTTTGCAGAAATGGAAAACCTGATCCTCAAATTCATATGGAACTGCAAAGGGCTCCAAATAGCTGAAACAATTTTGAAGGAGAAGAGTAAAGTTGGAGGACGCACACTTCCTGACTTCAAAACTTACTACAAAGCCACAGTAATTAAAACTGTGTGATACTGGCATAACGATAGACACAAAGATCCACAAAATAATATTGAGAGTCCACACATCTCTGGCCAGTTGAGTTTTGACAAGGGTGCCAAGTGCATTCAATGGGGAAGGAATAGCCTCTTCAATATATGGTGCTGGGACAACTGGAAATCCACATGCAAAAGAATGAATGTACACCCCTAACTCTCACTATATATAAAAATTAATTCAAAATGGATCAAAAACCTAAGTATAGTATAGTATAGTATAGTATAGTATAGTATAGTATAGTATAGTATAGTATAGTATGAGAGCTAATACTATAAAACTCTTACAAGTTAACATAGGGAAATATCTTCAGGACCTTTTAGTAGGCAATGGATGTTTGGATTTTATACCCAAAACATAAGCAAAAAAGGAAAAAATAGGTAAAACTTCATCAAAATTAAAATCTTTTGTCAAAGGACATTATCAAGAATGTGAAAAGACCACCTACACAATGGGAGAAAATATTTGGAAGTCTTCTATCAGATAAAAGTTTACTATTCAGAATGTATAAAGAACACCTAAAATCAAGAGTAAAAAAAATGGGCCAAAGACTTGAATAGAAATTTCTCCAAAGAAGATATTCAAATGGCCAGTAAGTATAAGAAAATATGCTAAAAAAATAAGAAAAGAAAAGTTGCTAAAAATCATTAGCCATTAAAGAAATGCAAATTAAAATTACAATGCAATATCACTTCATATCCATAGCTAGGATGTCTATTATTTGAAAACCTGAAAATAACAAGTGTTGACAAGGATGCAGAGAAATAGGAACCCTCATACATATTTGGTGGGATTGTAAAATGAAAGTTAAACATAGAATTACCATTTGTCCCTACAATTCCACTCCTAGGAAAATACCCCAAAGAACTGAAACTGGTACTTGGACAGATATTTCTTACAGACTTTTGACCTGGGGATTTTAGCTTTGCATTCTGGATGCTACAATGATAGTGACAACCATAGCTAAAAATAACAATAGCTAATTTTTAGAGAGAGCTTTCTATGTGACAGGTACCATTCCAAGTGCCTTGTGTGTATTATTTCATTAATCTTCACAACAGCTCTATGACATAGATACCACTGTGTTAATATGCCCGTTTTAGAGATGAGGCATAGAGAGATGAAGTAACAGAATGAAGAAGTCATAGATCTGGCATTCGAGTTCAGGTAGTTTCCTTCTACAGCTTACACTCTCAACCACTGCTGGATACTGTCTCCTAACAATGGCTTGCACTCACATGAATGCTACTTATGTTCAGAGTTCATGAGCATTTGTTTATTCGGTTGTCAGAACAACCCTATAAGGTGAGTATGATTATTATGCTGGGGTGATGATACTGCATTTCTGGGTGTTTAAGAATTGTACTCAAGACTTTTGGTGTAGTTAGACTCAAGCTTTTATCAGTTTACTTTAAAGTCCATGTTTCTAGCCCTTGCACATTACTATCTACATATTCCCCCAAATGCTGTGGATGGAGAGCTTAGTGTCTTAGCATTGCAGATGTAGTTAATTGTGTGCCATGCAAAAAGCCCATCAAAACTGCAGCACAAAGCTGTAGACACTGGCAAGGTTTTCCATCATTGTGTCACAGCCTTTTCTTTTCCCGCACCTTGGAGAGCAGAAGTGTTTTTTCTTTTGACAACCCAGTTTGGTCAAATTGACCTGTTTTCCAGAATTGGAAGCTCTCACATTTTCATTACTAACACACTTCTGGTAAATAGCTGCTTTCGCTTTCCTTCCTTCCACTTGAATTGAATCCTAACACTGCAAATGGTGATGGTGAACTGAAGCAGTTACCCTCTGTTTATTTCACATAAAACTCTATCTTTGTACCAGTCACATAGAAGGGAATTTAAATTAACCAAGTCAGTTTTCTATAGTAAATTCACCATATATTTGTTTGTGGATATATAGACTATTTAAGTTTCTGCAAACCAGATGGCCAAATGGATCTTTCCTTTGGTTTTGAGCCACCCCATCCATCATGCCTTGTCCCTCTACTGGCCTAAATGATGAGTATCAACTCTCCAATGCATCCTCTATCTTCCTCTCTTTGATCTGCTTTGGCTCCTCTCTTCACCTGGTTTTGCAAGAGTGAGCTCAACCTTTGTCTGATCTCTTCAGATATAACCTGGACTTGACTTTCTCTTGCAGATTTTTATTTGATTAACCCTTTGGCTTCTGGATTCCCCTGAGTTTAGTGAAATCTTCTGCCCCAATCTCAACTCTTCTGCATTCAATTTGCGCCCCTTGGCCATCAAAGCTAATCCAGAGATGCAGCAAGCTTTAGCAACTGACTTATCGCACCTAAAATCAGCAATACCACTTGGTCCATTCCTTGAAGAAGAGGATATTTTTGTCTCTCTCTCTGATAGCAGAAATCTTTCAGTCCCAGTGATGATGAAATAGAAAAATGACTTGATAGTCCCATCTAGAAAGAATTGAAATACAAACTTCTGAATGGAATAGGCTTGTGTAATCTATCATACATAAAATATCAGTGGAGATGTGGGAGGATACTAGGAAAATAGGCCAATTGAGGGGAAAGAAAACCCTTCAAGTCATAACTTATCTTGAAGAATGCACCAAAATAAATTTCTGCTAGATTACATGTCAAAATTATACATGTAAAATAACTTGAACATAATATAGGCAGATATTTTATTTCAAGTGAAAGGTGAATCAAAGTAGGTAAGCATCTCATGGTATCACAGAGGAAAATATCAATACATTTGAGCATATAGATTGAAACATAAATACAAATAGAAAACATATTAACAAAAATTTGTAAAGGGTTTTGTATATATTTTTATGGATATAGGTGTATTTTACAAATAAGTAAGAAAACATTAACAACACAATGTGGCAAAGAACATGGACAGGTAATTAATAGAATAAAAAAATAGTTGATGGGTTCTTAAAATATCTGCCCAGCCACTGAAATTGAAAGAAATACAAATTAAATGGTGCTGCTAAGTAATTAGTAGATATTTAAAAAATAAAAATAAAACAATGCTCAAGGCTATTGAGAGTTCAGAGAATGGCACCTACTCCCTTAGTCAGTCACATAAACCGGCAAAAACTTTCTGGAAAGCAATTTAGCAATACATTTACAAAAATAAGAGCACTTCGACCCAATAACCCCACTCCTAATCTATACTAAGGAAATGATCAGAAACATGGTCAAATATTTATGTAAACAGATGTCAATTATAGGCTTATGTATAATACAAAATAATGGAAGCATCCTTAATGTCCACTGTTGGGGAAATAGTTAAACAAATTATAATGTACTTATAAAATAGAATACTAGACAATCCTTTAAATTGTTAGTGAAGGGTAATTATCAACTATGCTCCTGATATGATGTCAATCTAAGGGAGTAGGATATAAAACTATTTATATTATGATCCAACAATTGTAAAAATACATAAATATATTAACACATAAACACATGCATGTATAAAATATTAGAAGGGAATTTATTAAAATACCAAAGTGTTTGTCTCCAATTATAATTTTTACTTATATATTCTCTTATTGTTTTTCTAAAATGTTGATCACAAACGTGTTACTATTATAATTAGGAAAAACAATAGACATTGTTAGAATGTGTGTACCTGAATTACTTGAATTATCACAGAATTTTTTATGTGTGCTGCCGTTAAACATCAGGGAAGAGAATAGAAAAGGAAAGAAGTGTCTTCCTTCACTTTGTGGTGTTGGGATAGAATCAGCTAATTGAGAAACAGGGTATGCATGCCCAAGGAAGTCAACTGGGAAACTCTGGTGAGCAGAATATACCACACAGCGCCAGAAACCATATCCCCAGACACTTTCTCCAGACAAAAATCAAAAGGAGTGATTGTGGTTAGTGTTAAACCAAATGAAAACTATTCTTATAATCTGTTCTGAGAAATTTCTGGATCTAAATGTTTCAGAAGAACCTGCTCTCCTAAATGCTAAATCCCAGCTGGGAAACAAATACTTTTAATTTTTCAACTCTAGTTTTTCTCCCGGGAGCATAATTGTTTCTTTTAATGACAATCTCCTATGCTAGTCTGTTAGCTTTGCTGGGGTAGGGACCCACTTAGCCTGGGAGAGTCACGCTCAATAATATTTTGTGAATGAATGCATGAATTCATGGACTTGGAAATGATGCTAGAGAAAAGAAAGCAGTCTTTTTAACAGCTTCACATTGCTAAAATTTTGTTTTTGGCTACAAGTTTTTTTTTTAAGATTTATTTTTTATTTATTATATATCCCCCCCTTTTCTGCTTGTTCTTGCTGTGTTCATCTTTGTGTTCTTCTGTATCTGCTTGTCTCCCCCCTCTGCAGCGACCCACCGAGTCAGCTCACCGCGTGACGGCCTGCCTGCTTGCGGCAGCTTGCCCTGCTTGCAGGGGCTTTCCCTGCCCTTGGTGGCTTGCCTTCTCAAGGCGGTCTGCCCACTCGAGGAGGCCCCGGGAACCGAGCCCAGGGCCTCCCATGTGCTAAACCGGCGCCCTACCAATTGGGCTACAGCCGGCCCCCTCTGGCTATAAGTTTTACTTGACTCTGTAGATTATCATCCGTTTTGTCTCCAAGTTCACCCACAATAGCTTAGCTAGTTGGTCATTAAGTCCCACTTTGTCCTGAAAATCAGAATGAGGATATATGATTTTTTAAAAAATGATGAGAGACATTTTAGAGTAGTGGTTAAGAGCATGGGCTCAAACATCAAATTGCCTGGTTTGAAATCTGGCTGTACTATGTGATAGCTCTGTGACCTTGGATAGGTAACTTGACCTCTCTGTCCCTTAGTTTCTTCATCTGTAAAACAGTGATGATAGCAATAGTGCATACTTCATAGGTCTGTTGGGAGGATTAAGTGAGTTATTAGGCTTAAAATAGTTAATACATTTCCTAGCACAACATAAGTGCTATATAAGAGGGAGCTATTACTATTATTTTTTTTAATAACAGACATCTTCTTTAGCTAGTCATTCCTATTGAATTCATTTTTGAAAACTTTTTAGTTTGAAATAATTTTAAACTTATAGAACAGTCCAAAAAATAATACAAACCCCATACAGAGAACTCTGACATACCCCTGTCCCCCAGATACACGTTCCACCAATTTTAACATTTTGCCACATTTCCTCCCTCCTCCTCCCTCCCTCCCTCTATCCCTCCCTTCCTTCCTCTCTCTCTCCCCCTTTCCTTCCTTCCTATATCATCTATCAATTTATCAATCTATCTTCTATCTACTTTCTGAACATTTGAGAGTAGGTTGCACAAATCATACTCCTTGAACACATAATACTTCCACGTACATTTCCTGAGAACAATGATGTCCACTGATGTAATCACCTAGAGCGTAGTTATCAAGTTCAAGAAA
>PVKH010017963.1:0-15263 GCA_004027955.1 Chaetophractus vellerosus | reverse complement strand
GGTAAGTTTTAAGTCTCCACAGGCAAACAAAAACAGAGAGTATGTTACCAAAACACCAGTTTTACAAGAGATTCTAAAGGGAGTGCTACAGCCTGAAAGAAAAAGACAAGGGTGAGAAACTTGGAGAAGAGTGTAGAAATGAAGATTATTAGTAAGGATAACTTAAAGGGTAAAAAGACAGACAATAGTAAGATATGACAATGGAAAGCCAAAGGATAAAATGAACAAAATAAGTAATGCCTTTACAGTACTAATATTGAACATTAATGGATTGAATTCCCCAATCAAAAGATGTAGACTAACAGGATGCATTTTTTAAAATGAGCTCTGTATGCTGTCTACAAGACACTCACCTGAGATGTAAGGATACAATCAGGTTGAAAATGAAATGTTGGAAAAAGATATTCCATGCAAATAATAACCAAAAAGGATCTGGAGGTGGCGTTACTGATATTGGACAAAATAGATTTTAAATGCAATACTGTTAGATGAAGAAGTTCATTATGTGTTAATAAAAGGGGCAAGACACCAAGAAGAAATAACTATAATAAATTATTATGCTCCTAACCTGGGTGCCCCAAGATACATGATACACACACTTCCAAAAGTGAAGGGAGAAATAGACGTCTCTACGGTAATAGTTGGATACTTTAATACACTTCTCTCAGCTTTGGACAGAACATCTGGGCAGAGGATAAATAAGGAAACAGAAAGCTTGAATAATATGAATAAATGAACTAGACCTAACAGACATAGAGCATTATACTCCAGAACAGCAGGATATATATTCTTTTCAAGTGTTCATGGATCGTTCTCTAGGAAAGATCATATGTTGGATCACAAGACAGGTCTCAATAAATTTTAAAAGATTGAAATTGTGCAGAGTACTTTCTCTGATTATAATGGAATGAAACTGGAAATCAATAATGGATGGAAGAAGGGAAAATTCACAAATATGTGGAGATTAAACAACACACTCTAGATCAATTGGCTCAAAGAAGAAATTGCAAGAGAAACTAGTAAATATCTCAAGATGAATGAAAATGAAAACACAGCATGTCAAAACCCATGGGTTATAGCAAAGGCAATGCTGGGAAGGAAATTTATAGCCCTCAATGCTTACATTAAAAAAAGAAGAAAGAGCTGGAATCGAAAACCTAACTGCACACCTGGAAGAACTAGAAAAAGAACAGCCTACATAATCACAAACCAAGCCAAAGGGAAGAAATAATAAAGATCAGAGCAGAAATTAATGAAATTGAGAGGGAAAAAAGAATCAACAAAACCAAAAGTTGGTTCTTTGAGATCCCAACAAAATCGACAAACCCTTTGCTAGACTGATGAAGAAAAAAGACAATGCTAATAAAATCAATAATGAGAGAGGGACATCACCACTGACCCTACAGAAATAAGAGAAATCTTAAGAGGTTACTATGAATGGCTGTATGCCATCAAACTAGACAATATAGACGAAATGGACAGATTACTAGAAACACACGAACAACCTACTCTGGCCCTAGAAGAAACAGAAGACCTTGACAATCACGAGTAAAGAGATTGAAACAGTCATCATAAATGTCCCAAAGATGAAAAGCCCAGGACCAGATGGCTTCACAGGTGAATTCTACCAGTCATTCAAAGATGATCTAAACCAATCTTGCTCAAGGTCTTCTAAAAAATTGAACTGGAAGAAATGCTAGCAAACTCATTCTATTAAGCCAACATCACCCTAACACCAAAACCAGGTAAAGATACTATGAAGAGAGAAAATTTCACACACCAATTTCTTTAATGAATATAGATGAAAAAATTGCTCAACAAAATACTTGCCAACCAGACCCAAAAGCACATTGAAAATCAATAAACCACATTAATAAATTGAAGAAAAATCACATGATCCTCTCACTTGATGCAGAAAAGGCATTTGACAAAGTCCACCATCCTTTCTTGATAAAAACACTCCAAAAGATAGAAATAAAAGGAAGCTTTCTCAACATGGTAAAGTGCATATATGCAAAACCCACAGCTAACATTGTACTCAATGGTGAAAGACTGAAAGCTTTCCCACTGAGAACAAGAACAAGACAAAGATGCCCACTGTTACCAGTATTCAATATTGTGCTAAAAGTTCTAGCTAGAGCAATTAGGCAAGAAAAAGGCACCCAAATAGGAAAGGAAGAAGTGAAACTTTGGCTATTTGCTGATATGATCCTATATCTTAAAAACCCACAACAAAGCTACTATTTGCTGATGATATGATCCTATATCTAAAAAATCCACAACAAAGCTACTTGGACTAATAGATGAATTCAGCAGAGTGGCGGGATACAGGATTAATATGCAAACTCGGCGTTTCTGTACACTACTGATGAGCAATCTGAGAAGGAATTAAGAAAAAATCCATTTATACTAGCAGCTAAAAGAATCAAATATTTAGGAATAACTTAAGCAAGGACATAAAAGACCTGTATTCAGAAAACTACAAAACATTGCTAAAAGAAACCAAAGACCCACATAAATGGAAGGATATTCCGTGTTCATGGATGGGAAGACTAAATATCATTAAGATGTCAATTCTACCCAAACTGATTTACAGATTCAACACAATCCCAATAAAAATACCAACAGCCTTTTTTGCAGAAATGGAAAAACCAATTATCAAATTTATTTGGAAGGGCAAGGGGCCCTGAATAGCCAAAAAGATCTTTAAAAAAAGAGAACGAAGTTGGAGGGTTCTCACTTCTGGACTTTAAAGCATGTTACTTAGCTACAGTGGTAGAAAAAACATCATGGTGCTGGCATAAAGACAGACATATTGACCAGTGGAAACAAACTGAGAACTCAGAAACAGACCTCCACATCTACAGTCAAGTGATTTTTTTTTTTACAAGGTTCTCAAGCCCATCCAGCTGGGCCAGAACAGTCTGTTCAACAAATGGTGCTTGGAGAACTGGATATCATTATCCATATCCCTATCTTACACCTTGTGGCAGTTTGAGATTATGTATGAATCCCCAGAGGGAGATTATGTTTGTAAACTAATCTGTTTCTTGGAGTGTGATACTGTTTACATGCTTTTGATTCAGCTGACATGTGTTGATTAAATTACCTGTTAAGATTAGGGCTTTGATTCGACCCTGTCAGTAGGGCATGACTCAGTCCCCACTCCCTGGGTGGGCTGATATAAACCAACACCCACTCAGGAAGACACACAGGAAGAGAGAGAGCTCCATAGATGCCAGAGGAAGGAAGACACACAGGAAGAGAGAGAGCTCCATAGATGCCAGAGGAAGGAACTTTGTCATATGACAGAAAGGAGAAGGCTCAAACAGCTAAAGCCTTGGTGAGAGATGAGCCATTCCACCTGATAGCTTGCAACTGAAGAAAATAGGGCAGCTAAGAAGGCCCGGAAAGAAACAAGCCCTATGCCAGAGACTGATTTTAGGAAGCCTTGAGAGACCAGGCAGAGATCACCCACCATCTTGCTTCAACATGTGGTGACTGACTGGTGAGAAAAAAGCCTTGCGTTGGACTTGTAACTGTATACTTTTACCCCAAATAAATACCCTGTATAAAAGCCAACAGATTTCTGGTGCTTTGCATCAGCACTCCTTTGGCTGACTAATAAATGCCTCACACAAAAATTAACTCAAAATGGATCAAGGACCTAAATATGAAAGCTAGAACCATAAAATTCCTATAAGAAAATGTAGGGAAACATCTTCAAGATCTTGTAGTCAGCGGTAGTTTCTTAAACCTTACACCCAAAGCACAGGTAACGAAAGAAAAAAATAGATAAATGGGACCTCCTCAATATTTAACACTTTTGTTCTTCAAAAGACTTTGTCAAGAAAGTTAAAAGGCAGCCTACTCAAATGGGAGAAAATATTTGGAAACCACATGTCCGATAAGGGTTTGATATCCATGTTATATAAAGATATCCTACAACTCAATGATAAAAAGACAGGCAACCCAATTAAAAAATGGGCAAAAGACTTGAATAGACATTTTCTAAAGAGGAAATATAAATGGCCAAAAAGCACATGAAAAAAATGTTTAATTTCACAAGCTATTAGGGAAAGCTAAAGAATGTAAAACTACAGTGAGATACCATTTCACACCTAATAGAATGACCATTATTTAAAAAACAGAAAACTGCAAGTGCTGGAGAGGATGTGGAGAAACAGGAGCACGCCTTCCCAGTTGGTGGGAATGGAGAATAGTGCAGCCTCTGTGGAAGACAGTTCAGTGGTACCTCAAGAAGCTGAGGTACCACTGCTGTATGATCCAACAATCCCATTACTAGGAATATATTCAGAAGAACTGAAAGCAAGGCTGTGAACTGATGTTTGCACACTGATGTTAGAACAGCATTATTCACAATTGTTAAAATATGGACCTAGCCCAAGTGTCCATCAAAGGATGAATAGCTAAAAAAAAAAAGTGTTATATACATACAATGAAATACCATTCAGCTGTAAGAAGAAATGAAATTGAGATGCATATGACCATATGGATGAACCTTGAGGATACTTTAAGTGAACTAAGCCAGACACAAAAGGACAAAATTGTATGTATTTGTAAAGAGAACATTCTTTTTTTAAAGTGTTAAGAATATGGTGATACACTGGAAAACTACAACTAATATAACTTATGGACGATAGTTAACTATAATATTGTAATATTTTTGCAATCCCAAAGAAGATATTATGTCAATACTAAGGGGCAGCAACCAGGTGAAAGGGGGTATAGCATATTTCCTTTTGGAGTAATGAAAATGTTCTAAAATTGACTGAGGTGATGACAGCACAACGCTGTGATGAAAATGAGAGCCACTAAGTGTATACTTTGAATGGATTTTACAAAGTATAGGACTGTATAACACAGGGAATCCTATGGTGGAAGATGGACTGTGGTTAAGAGAATATGAAAACATTCTCTCATGAACCATAACAAATATATAATACTAATACATGGTGTTAGTAATACAGTTGTTTGGGGTAAAAATACACCAAATGTAAGATACGAGCTATAGTAGTAGTAATATTTTGACAATGCTCTTTCATAGTTTGTAACAAATGTTTCACAACAAAGCAAGGTGTTGGTGGTGGGTGATGTATGGGAGCCCTGTAGGATGATATTCATGTTTGCTTTGTAAGTTCACAACTTTTACTATACACTAATGTTTATGTATGTTCATGTATGAATGCTATCCCTTCAATAAAGTTTTACTTAAAAAAAAGAACAAGTACCTTAAAGATCTCTGTGCTCTGCAGTTTTACTTCCAGAATTCTGTTCTAAAGAAATGCCCTTAGTAGCAGTATATTACAGCATTGTTGTGTTGCTAAAATTTGGAAAACCACCTGCAAGTAAATCAATTGAGGATTGGTTGAATGAATTATGGTACATCTATATTATGGCATATGAAATAACTGTCTAAAAATTAAAATGAAATATGTATACTGACATGGGAAGATGCCTATGATTTTAACAGAAAAATGCAAATATCAGAACAATATGTTTAATATGTAACTGTCTGTTCTAAAATAAAAATCAGACAAGGAAAACTGTGTGTATGGGCACATGTGAATATGCATTTTTTTTAATCTAAAGATTTACTCCCAAATATTAACAGTTAGCTATTAAAAAGGGGTGTGGGATTTGAAGGGAGGAGTAAATGGGAAGCTTTTTTTACTTTATTTTCATCTGGATTATTTGACTATTTCTTATTACAATGAGCATATTATAATTCTCCAATACACACAAAAAAGTAAATGCAGGAAAGCTGTTGATAGAGGAGAGTTTTATAATTGCTGAACATTTGCAAACAACCTCGCAGGCAGACACAACTGAGCCCTAAAGGGATCACAGATCCATGACAACAAGTTGAACTCAAATCTCCCAGACCAATAACTATCCATCTTGGTCTCAAAGCAAGGAAGTTGCTTCTACCACCTCCCTCAATAACTCATCCAGGGATTAATCACCTTTCCTTGCAGGAAGTTCTTCCTCCCATCAGAGCTAAGTCCTTCCTGCTGCCCTGTCAGCCCTAACCGATGGGTCTCCTTTGCCTCCCCAACTCTTGGGAGTCAAGGGCCAAGAATGAGGAGCAGGACAGGGGCTGCATCGGTATTCTGCCCTATACCCTAGCAATAACCTTTGGGGCCTTGGCGTGAACGTGACCCTAGCTCCCTATTACAGCTGAGCTGCTGAGGCTCCTCTCAGCAGTGAAACTCCAGCCCCAGGAGTCCCGAAGGACCCCTGGTCTGCCCATCCCCACACTCTGTGTAAACTCTGCCTCCCTGGCCTCTTTCCTGTCATATTTCATGCATCCTGATGGTCACTCAGGCCAAGATTTACGGAATTCATATCCTTTTGAGCTGGAGGAAAATGGAAAGCCCAAGATTTACTATCCCCTCAGGAACAGCTGGGATGAGGTGGACCCAGGAGCTTTGAGGGGGGTATGAAGGTGAGTTGGGGAAACAAGCATTTTTTTGGTAATGGCCTCATCAGGGTGGAGCATGTAGACTCTGCCATCTCCATCCACAAGCATATTTATTCCTGAGACTTCCCTCCTCTCACTGGTTCCAGTAGTGTGTGAGGTACAGGAATAGGAGCTGCAGGTGACAAAAGACCAGTAAGATGGAGACTGCATCCTCTGTAAACTTGGGATTGCCAGCAAGAGTAAACAAGTACATCAGTAACTGCAACCTAAAGCAAAGATGTTCAATCTTCTCTGACAAAGATGGAAAGCCTACATTTAACAATCAGACAGGCCTATAACAGAGTCCAAGCCAGAAGAGCCATTTAGACAAGTTGTCGTAAACCTGCCGAGCCTTCGAGCCTTCGTGGCCTCATCTGTAAAGTGGGCTTGATAACACACTTTCTTTGTAGGGACTTTGTGCATTTTTTTTAAGGAGATGGAACACGTAAAAGACTCTGGAGCCAGATGGTCCAGTTTGTAATTCACAGCTCTGCTACTCACCAGCTGTGTGACCTTAGGTAAATTAGTTAACTTCCCTGTGCTTCAGCATCTGGAAACCGTGAATAACAGCAATAGTACCAACTCCATAGGGCTAATGTGAGTTAATACATGTCAGGCGCTTAGAACAGTGTCTGGCACATGGTAAATATCACGTGGGTTTGCAAGTAGTAGTAGTAGTAGTAGTGGTGCAAATATGTGTGGAAGATAAATCTGAAAGTGTGACGTGGTGTCAGATCAGTCCAAGAAAACATCAGACTTGGGGATCAGTATCAGCATGGACTAGTGGGTTAAAAGTGCAAGCTCACCTAGTGGTGTGATGTATACATCTATAAACACTCACTGTGACTTACTATCATGCCTACATTCAACTATATTATGTTATGCCTCCATAAAAAATTAAAAACATTAAAAAAAATAAGAATACAGGCTCCGTAGTCAGATTGCCTGCCACCAATAAAGTCTACCACAGACAAGTTCCATAACCTTTGTGCTTCTCTTTCCCTGTATGTAAAATGGAGATAACGTTAGTGTCTACCTCATAGGGTTAGCGAGGGTTAAATGAGAAGACGCATATAAAGCCCTTAAAATGGTGTCTGACAAATACTAAGCCCTCAACATTGTAATTTTAGTAGCAAAATTAGTGATTTGGAGTCCAAGTCTTAGGTTTACAACTCAGCTCTGTCCCCTCCTTGCAGTATGGGCTTGGGACAGTCACCTTTCCACTCAGCCTCATATTCCTGTTTTTTTTCACATGCAACAACGTCTAACTTGCAGGGTTGTTGCAAGGGTTAGGGAGAATGTATGTAAAACAGCACCAATAGGTAATTCGTCATCAGCAACATCAGTGCCCTCATTATTGTCAGCTACAACATCTATATCATCACCATCATCATGACAGGAGGGACTTATTCCAGGTTCAACATATGAATACATTTCAGCAAGATGAAATCAGGTATAGCTGTAGAAGACTGAAGGGGCAAAACTAGACCTGGAGGTGGATTGAAGGACCCACCCCAGGCTGCATCCTTATCTCACACAATTCCACTACCACTTCTTTGTGCATCACTCAAAAATGATCCCAAGGGGGCAAAACCTGAAGAGGGACACGTGATCTGAATAGCCCTAGAAGTGGGGCAGGATGTGCCTCATTTCCTTTCCATTCTACAGGGATCTGCAGGACCCATTTACCCACTGAGCAGTGGAGCTGCTTCTCCACTTGCAGAAGAATTCAAGAGGCCCAGATGTCTCAGCTCAGGGACTCCAACACCCATATCTCGTGGGTAGAGAACCAACTCAGGTCTTCAGTGAAGTCCAAAGAGATTAGGTCTCTAAGTCACTCGAAGACAATAATAACAATTGATATTATTATCCAGCACTAAGAACAGTGTCTGGTACAAAGTTAGTGCCCAGTAAATAGTTGCTGAATGAATAAGTGATTTCATTTTGTGCCACATTATGCTAGGCATCTTGCATACATGATCTTAAGTAAGACACACAGCAATCCTGTGAGTGGCTTACTAGTGCTATCCCATTTTACAGATAGGAACATTGGGGCTCAGAGAGGTGAAGCCAGGTGCCCACAGTCACATGGCTAGAGAGTGGCAGGGTCAGCCTTCAACCTAGGATGAGGCTGATTCCCAAGCTGGCGTCATTCCAGCTTGCTTCACTGCCTGTCTAGGGACTTCTACTTTCTAAGTTCATGTGCTATCCACCTGCCATCCCCACCCCCACTAACCCAGTACTTACCCAGGGTCTTGAACCTGGCCAGACATACAGAGGACTTTCAATAACTGCCTATTGAATGAATGAACAAATGTCACAGACCATCTGCTAAAGTCTCCCTGGGAAAATACATCTTTTTCAACTTTCTAACGAATTGAAGCGTCTTTCCTCCCCGGCTCCCTTGGGCCTCTTAAAATTTCAGGAGGATGCAGCAGCCCTCAGGCATAGGCACTGTCTCAGAGCCAACAATAAGTGAGAGATTAACATCCATAAGTTATAAAACACCCTGAGTGTTTTTCCTCTTTGGCTTCAAGCACCAGGATCCACGATGTTTTCTCGACATGACCCCAGTGCACAGTTACCTAATGGTTGCAGCTCTCCATTTTTGCACCTGGAGAGGAGCAGAGACGACACCTGCCCTCTGTCCTCATGAGGTTATGGAAGGCCAAAATGAGAAAATTGGTTCAGATCCCAACTCTGTCCTTTACCAGCCTTGAGACCTTGGGGGAAGGACTCCTCCAGAGCCTCCATCTCTGTATCGCCACAAGGAGAGGATTAATATAATAGGATAATATTAATAATATTTTCTGTATAGGACTTTGTGAGACACTTAGGATGTTGTCCAGAATATACTATGTGTTAAAGAAATGGAAACTACCCCACGCTTTTTGTTTTATTCTGTGAGGCCATGGATTTTAAAACTTTTGTTTTATTTAGGAAAAAAATAAGAGACATGGCTACCTTAACTGTACTTCTTAGTTTCAGAAACAACAGAATATGAAAGCAGTGTTCTTTGGCATTAAAAAGAGAGGGCATTATGATGCTGCTACTAAATGTAAATGCACTTTGTAAACTGTTAAAAAAAGGGGGGGGGGCATGGGAACCAACTAAAATGGGAAGGTGGGCCTCTCATGCCCTTTGATGGGTCATGAAACAAAGACTCGGAAAAGTCAACTACCCACCTGAGGTCATACAAGTGGCTCTCAGCTATAGTCTTTATTTTTTGTTTCATTTTGTTTTGCTTTGCTTTCTTCACTTGATTTTGTCTTATTTTTATACTTTATTTTTTAACTGCCTCTGCAGTAGGAACTTAGTTAAATCCCCTACTCTAGAGGAAGTGATGTCACACCCCCTATTACCTGGGCCAGGGTTGATAGATTGCTCCATTTTCTTGTGGGTGTGCCAATACTAAACAACTGGAAGTGGCTGCCTGGAGAACTCTGTTGAAAGAGATTCTGTTTTCATATCCGAGGTTAATGGAAAAGGGTATCATTATCAGCTGGTGATGTCTGTCATGGGTGCTGAGTGGGAGCATGACATCAAGCACGCCATGCATTTGCTGCATCTAAAGCAGACATCAGAGCTCGAAAGGCCTCTGAGGATCACCTGGTGCAAACCCTTCAGAGGGCAAGCTCCTTTGGGAAATCTGGAGGGCTGGGTCCAGAACCAGTCCAGCATGCTTTCTGCTATCCTATAATAAGACTTACACAAGGGATGTACAACCACAGGCACTGGCCCATTTAGAGCTGTCCCTCAGCAAGAGGCCTTGCACTAAGGCTTCCTTGGAGAGCCCATTGGGCCCTTGCTTCCCAACCTTTGGCCACAGGGAAATTCCCTCAGGGGCACTGGGAGCATTTCACCAGGACAGAGGCTTCTGAAGGGCATCTCTACTCCCGCCTCCAAGGTTTGTCTTGTGTATACTCTGTTCACAAAGTGGCTTCCTGTTTCTAAGAGGAATGAGTTTATTAAAGGGTTATAAATGCAATTCAGAAGACTTTTTGGACATCGAATGGGTCATAAAAAAAAGGTTTCGACGATTTTAGCATAAATGAATAAAAAACATACCGTGCGTGCATCCTACTCTTCTGCTGCACCAAAATACCCTGGCAAGTGAGAAAGAAGAAGTGCAAGTGATTTAGGTTCTCACTGGATCTGGGACTTGAGTTTCCAAGGTCCAAAAATGAGACTTTTATTGCAGCCCAGGGCATACTTGAATAGAGAGAAGGTGAGTTGCTTCTTACCCAGCTAGGGAATAAGGAAAAATATCTCCATAGACATTTTTTTAAAGTCTGTATTAACAGACTTGCTGCCCTCAGTTGCATCACAGTTTCTAATTCATTCTTCTATGACAGAGTTTCTCAACCTCAGCACTACTGACATTTGTGGCCAAAGAATTATTTGGGGGGCGGGGGGCTGGCCTATGTATTATAGGATGTTGAACAGTATTCCTGGCCTTTATAAAGTAGATGCCGGTTGCACCCTCCCCACAGCCGTAACAACCAAAATGTCTCTAGATATTTTCAAATATCTCCTGGAGGGAAAAATCACCCCCCAGCCTGAAAGCCACTGTTCTAGACTCACACTTCATTTATCTAGAATATTCAGGAGTCACTAATGTTGGGAGGAGGTAGGAATAGATGAATAGATGACCTTCAGAGAAAAAAAACAAACAAAATCTAATAAGAACATTAAAACAAAATAATTTAGTTTCTGCATTTATAGGAAAGACATATGCAAATTATTATTTGCAGTATTATATCCTTTTCATTAGAATAATAGTGAACAGGCACTTAGCCAACCCATATAATGTGTGAAATACAACCAACAACCTGAAGGGGGCTAAACTATCTTCATGCAATCAAAAGAATGATCACAAAGTCCATGCACTGAACAGCATGCTTTGCTGCTTTAGAAGGTGCCTGTAACAAAGAGCAAAGGTAGTGAACCCCAAAAGCCACTCATGAGGACACCCAAAGCTTAGCCATGTCGAGCCATTTTACTGTGTTTACTTACATATCTGGACTTGTGGACATCCTTAAATTCATTTCCGTTCTACCCAGTAATTGGGGTAGAGAAAAGGCCCTCAGCATACAATAAAGATTGAACATTGGCGAGTGGCAGAGTAGGCAGCTCCAAGAGTCCATCTCTCCAAAGAGACTTTGAAAACTCAAGCAAAAGTTGTCATAATCAGCTTTGTATGACCTTTAGGAAATTGTCAAATATCTTCAGCAATCAAGAAAATGTAGACTCTAGAAAAAAGCAACTTGAAAATGTTTTTTTTTTTTAAAAAAAAAAAAGGGTTTTATTCACCTTTGCCCTGCCCCCTCCCTGTCTTGGTTGTGGTCAAGAATTCATCAATGCTTGAAGATGGCAGCTCACATCCCCAGAATGGAACCCTGCTTCCTGGTTCCAAAGGGAGCAGAGCAGACCTCAGCCACAAAGTATTGTGTATTTCTGTTCTAACTTGTCTGGGGGCTACTTCAATGAACAATCTTTTTAAAAAGGAAATTAAGAAAGCAATTCCATTTACAATAATACCCAAAATAATTAAGTATCTCAGAATAAATTTAACCAAGGAGGTGAAAGACTCGTACACTGAAAACTATAAAATACCGCTGAAAGAATTGCTGAAATAAATTAAATAAATGGAAATATATCCCGGATGGATTAGGAGACTTAATGTTGTTTATATGGCAGTACTACCCAAAATGATTTTCATGACCTTTGATTTGGTAGTAGATTGCTAGATATGTCACCAAAAGCTTGAGCAACAACAACAAAAAATTAGACAATCAAAATTTAAAACTTTTGTGAATCAAAGGACATTATCAAAAAAGGGAAAAGAACCTACACATTGGGAGAAAATACTTTCAAATCGTATATTTGATAAGGGTCTAGTATCCAGATTGTATAAAGAATTCTTACAATTCAACAACAAAAGATAAAACAATACCAGTGTTTAAAATGGGCCAAGGACTTGAATAGACATTTCTCCAAAGAGATATACCAATGGTCAACAAATGTGTGAAAAGATGCTCAACTTCATTAGGTATATGCAAATCAAAACCACAAGGAGATACCCATTAGGAAGGCAATAATTTTTAAAAATCAGAAAATAACAATTGTTGATGAAGATGTGGAGAAATTGGAACCCTACATCACTGGTGGAATGTAAAAAGGTTCATTTTCTGTGGAAAACAGTTCTTCAAAAATTTAAACAGAGTTACCAAATGATCCACAATTCCATTCCTAGGTCCATACCCCAAAGAATTATAGATACTCAAACAAATACAAGTACACGAATGTCCAAGCAGCATTATTCATTACTGCCAAAAGGAGAAAACAGCCCAAATGTCCACCTACAGATGAATGGATAAACAAAATGTGGTATGTAGAATATACCACGTGGAATATGACTCAGCCATAAAAAGGAATGAAGACCTGGTTCACGCTACAGTGCAGATGAACATTGAAAACATTATAGCCAGACACGAAAGGCTACCTGTTGTATAATTCCATTTGTATGAAATATACAGGATAGGTAACAGAGACAAAGCATTTTGGGATAGGGACTGGGAATGGGTATGTGGTTTTCTTTGGGGTGATGAAGTGTTTTGGAACCAGATAGAGGTGGTGACTGCATAACATAGTGAATGTACTAAATGCCCCTAAATTGTGTACTTTAAATGGTCAATTTTATGTTATGTGAATTTCACCCCCATAATACATATGTGTATATGTGTGTGTTTTGGAAAAAAGAAGGGAAAACACTGCCTTGTTCCACATCTTCTTATAAAGACAGGAAAAGTCGCCACGGGCAGGGCAGGTTGCCCGCGAATGGAGTGCAGCCAGCCACCCGCGAACTGAAGCAGAGCCGGCCGTGAATGGAAGCAGAAGCCGCCCACAAGTGGGGCAAAGCCGCCTGCACGGTGACCAGTCTCGGCGCGTCACCGCAACGGGGGGAGACAAAGCAGACAGAGAGGAACACAGGAATGGACACACAGCAAGAGCAAGCAGAAAGGGGGGGGGATATGTAATTAAAAAAAAAACTTATAAAAAAATTAATAAAGACAGGAAATATTAAAATTTGTAAGAATGTTTTTCAGACAGAAGGCTTAAATTTGGAAGTTAATATTAATTTGGGGGGGATGGCATATGGGTACTCCTGGAATCTCTGTGTAACATGTGTGTAATCAATGAATCCTAAAAATGTACATAGATATATTAAAAAATAAATTAAAAATTAAAAAAAAAAAAAAAAGAATTCATAGCAAGTAAAAAAATATATATATTAATTTGGTTGCTGAAGGATACAAATTATAATTTTGGGGACGTTCACCTCTGAAGAATTGGTAAGAAACCAGGTCAATTGGTAAATAAAGGTTGTCTTTTTTCAGCACCTACTTTTTTTTTTATAACAATAAAATATGAAGAAAAGCAGCCACCTTTTATTGGATGCTATCATGTGCTAGACACTGAGAGACACGCCGCATGTATTACGTCACTGAGCCCTCACCACAAAATTAAACATAGGCCCATCTGACTGATGAAGCAGATGACCTCAGAGAGGCAATTTCAAACCAAGATCCAATCTCTACATTCTAAGGAGAAAATCAAATTACCATCAAGTTTTGCACAAGGGAATAATGAGTTTCTGCCAAGAACTCTACAATAATCCAAGCAGTTATGAAAAGCAATGCAGTTACTCAGTGGGCTTTTCAATCAGATCTGAGTTTAGGTCCTGGATTTTCCACCTGCTAAATGGAAAGATGACAATCTTTCCCAGTTTTGGCTTCCTCTACTGTAAAATGGGGAGCGCGAGGGGAGACAAAATGCAGTATGGTACAGTGGTAGCCTCTGTAGCCAGATTGTCTGGGTTCAGACCTCGGCCAGGCCAGTTCCTGGCTTTGTGATTTACTTCTCTTTTGCTTAAGACTTTCTCATGCCTCAGTTTCTTCATCTGCAAAACATGGATAATAATGTGTACTTTATAGAGCTGTTGTGAATAATGAGTGAGTTAATACATACAAACCTTTCAGAAGAGAACCCGGTATGTAGTAGTAATTGACTCATCTACTAGAACTTAATTTTTATATTATTTTGCATATGCCAAGAACTGCCATAGGTACTTGAATAAGAAAACATACATTACTATAATTATTCCTGATACTGCCTACTCGATAGTCTCGGTAGACAGATTCAAGGAGAGAATGCATATAAAGTGTTTAGCACAGTATGTGACTCATAATAAGTTTTCAAGAAGTTAGCTGTTATTTATTTAATCAGTTATTTAACATGTCTTAGCCACCTGTTATGTGCCAAGTATTGTGATAGATGCTGGGTTTATGGAGATGAATAAGATACCATCCTTGTACCATGACACAAAACATGGCCTGCTTTTAGCCTTTGGCACACTTGACCAGCAGGCATTGTAATCAGAAGTTCAACCCACACCAGCTTTTCTGATGTTATTGTTGCAGGCAAAAATACCCTTTGCCTTGGAACTACTCTGTCCAGTAGAATAACTCCTAGCCACTAGTGGCTATTTAAATCAAATTAATTAAATTAAAATATTAGTGCCTCAGAAGCACTAACCATATTTCAAGTGCACAGTAGTCATGTGTGGCTAGTGGCTGCCATATTGGACAGTGCAGAGATTCAATATTTCCATCATTGTAGAAAGTTCTATAGGATGCCACTGCCCTAGAATATTATGCCCCCAAATTCTTTTTTTTTTATTATATATCCCCCCTTTCTGCTTGTTCTTGCTGTGTTC